>PVHP010002926.1:30524-83740 GCA_004024765.1 Zapus hudsonius | reverse complement strand
GCAACATTAAAGCAGCCTTATTACTCACCCACCACAACTCAGGGAACTGAGCGGAAGAGGGGGCGGAAAGATTGTGAGAGCCGTGGTGGGGGAGACTGTCCGGAGGCATGGCACCCATCAGTAACAACACACTTGGGCCAGGAAGACCTGGATGAGTACTAAGATATACAGGATCCCTTGCCACAAGGACTAATACAGAGAGCCCACGGAGGAGGATATACAACTGATCAGGGATGGGAAGGGGGGGAATTGGAGAATTCGGGATAACAACGCATGGTTTGCATACTAAATAATGTAACTCCTTATGGACAATAAATATTTATTAAAAAATTTTTTAAAATTATGTAGTCCAGGCCAGGCATGATAGTGCACGCCTTTAATCCCAGCACTAGGGAGGCAGAGGTAGGAGGATTGCTGTGAGTTCAAGGCCACCCTGAGACTACATAGTGAAGTCCAGGTCAGCCTGGACTAGAGTGAGACCCTACCTCGAAAAACAACAACAAAAAAAAATTGGAGTGAAAATTATGTAGTCCAGATGCTACATGAACTGTTCATAACTCTAATGTTTTGTGTTCAAAGCATGGTCAAATCCCAGAAACAATTCCTGAACTAATTCAATCTAACCTCATCACTTTGCTTTCCTTTCCCACTTCCCTTGGCTCCATTTGAGAGCTAAGAGGCAATTACTGCTGTCTCTATGTGCTCTGGTTAACCACAGAGGAACTCAATTCAGAAAGTCCAACTGTTGCTCACTCGTGCCAATTAAAGGACTCTGCTTAAATCTGCTCCAAGCCATCTTTTAGAAATGGGCCTTTGTGAGTCAAATTCTCAGTGGAGAAAAGGCAGTGAAACTTAATTAGTACTATTCCTAGGCACCAGCATTGTTGCTTCTGCACCACTGAGCTTAGGAAAGTCACCTGGGACTTGAAGCTATGTTCAGAAACTGCACTATCGCACCTATTTTCCAAGTTGAGTCTTACAAATGACAGATACTGACAGGTCAGTTCAGGCAAGGTAAAATTCAAAGAGCAAATAACTAAAAGTTGGGCAAAGATAATACACATGGCCTTAACCTTCTGCTTTAGGAGAGATCTGAATATCAAGAATGGCTCTTCAGACAAACAAGGGTATAAAATCTGCTGCTGAGATGTCACTGGTGATATGACATTTAATAGTGACAAAGGGAAGAATAGCACTTGGCTCCTCTTTTGTTTGGCCTGTCGCTGAATGTCAGAATAAATGGTGCTTTATGTTCAAATAGTTCATTTTCCTTCTCCCATGATAACCTTTTCATTTCTACCCTACCCTATTCTGATCCTATCCCACCAAAAAAATATATGACAAAGTGCTGATTGACCTGCCATGCCGAAGGAGTAGAGCAATATCTTAATTACAACACATTGTATGGGCTAGAACAAAAATTGGTTTGATTGTCATATTTACTCTGAACCACTGTCACTGTCCAATATCTCCTTAGAGTTGTAGAGTCAACCAAATTGTGAGATTATCTCCCATCAAATGTTAAGAACATATGGAGTCACTAACAGTTTATTCTAAGGTCCCTCTGCCCAGGGAGGGTGTCAAGGTCTCATAGAGTCATGGGACTACTAGAAACAAATTCTATTTTACATCTATTCTCATTGTCAGATATACACTTGGGGCCTCTATGATCACTTACCTCACTGATTTCTTGTTCAGTGAAATTTGCTAGCTCTTCTCTATTTCCTTGGCCTTTAAAGTGACAGAGGGACCCAGTCTTTGGACATCTCTTTTAACATTATGTGTGTGTGTGTGTGTGTGTGTGTGTGTGTGTGTGTGTGTTACTCGTGCATGTCACTGTGCCAAATAGAGCCATAGCCTAATCTCTTTTCTTTATTTTCATTCTGTTGGTAGTTTCCTTTATCTCATAGCTTTTAAAATATTTTTTAAATATTTCATTTATGAGAGAGAGAGAGAGAGAGAGAATATGGTTCATCAGGGCCTCCTGCCACTGTAAACACCCTCCAGATGCATGTGCCACTTTGTGAATTTGGCTTTACATGGGAATTAAACACAAGCCTTTAGGCTTTGCACGGAAGAACCTTTAAGCACTGAAACATCTCTCCAGCCATGACTCATGGCTTTTAATTCCATCTATAAGAGATAACTCCCAAAGTTAGATATATTTTCTGAGACCTAGATTTGTGTGTCCAGCTACCTCCTCAATAGCTCTACTTGAATATATCAATAGGCATCTCACATTTAAGATCTCCATTAAACAAACCCAAACTTTCCATTGCCCCAGACCTTTTGTGTGTCAATCTTCCCTATCATCTACTTCAAAGCCAATCCTTCCCTTCTAGTTATTCAGGGCAAGTACTTCGAGTCATCTCTAACATTCTATTCCTCTCTCACCCCATGCCTTGTCTGTAATAAAATCTGTAAAAAAAAAAAAAGATTTGCAGTACTTACAGAGTGTATAGAACACTATCATTTTCATGCCCTTTTATGTTGTTACCTAAATTTTTGAATTGAGTCTAACATAGAGCATAGTGATCATATTCCCACTGGATTACTCTCATGTTCCCTTTCCCCTGCCCATGTTCCACAAACCTCCTCAATATTTTGTTTCAGCCCTTGACCTGTTTTTAATGCAGTGTTTAGAGAGATCATCTTAATATGTGACAGACCATATCACTTCTCTGCACAAACTTTCTACTGGCTCCCCATTTCTCCAGAATATAGACTCATGTCCTCATGCTAACCCACAGGGCCCTCCATGATCTGTACCTCCATGTGTTCCCTGACTTTGTCTCCTATCAAACTCTGCCTCCTTAACTCAGGTCAAGACACAACATGGCTACTATTGACCCAAATCAGGGCCTTTGTATGAGCTGTCTTACCATGCCTAGAATGTTCTTTCACTTAGATATCTACCTGTATCATTCCCTGAACTACTTCAAGTCTGCATTAAAATGATACTATTTTAGGGAGGCTTTCCCTTGCCACCCAATTCCAGATGCCACCCTCTTCACCCTTACCACATGCATTCTTTATTCTCCTACCTTTCTTTGATGTGTAGCACTTAGAAATAGCATGCGTAAATTCCACATTTTTTTAATTCCGTCTCCCTTGACATATGAATATATATTCTGTGAGGTCAAGGTTCTGTGTCTTGGTTTATCCCAGGTACCCAGAACAGAATGCCTAGCACAAGGTGAGTGCACAATAAATACCACTTGAATAAACAGATTAAATTCTCCAAACAGTTAGTCAATTAAGAATATAAATAAGGGGCATGGAGAAATGACATAGCAGTCATGGAACTTGCCTGCAAAGCAGAAGGAGCCAAGTTTGATTCCCCAGTACCCACGTAAAGCCAGAAGCACTAGGTGGTACCTGTGTTTGCTTGTTTGCAGTGGCTAGAGGCCCTGGAATACCCATTCTCTCTATATATATAAGCATCTTTCTCACTCTTAGTTTCACTCAAATAATTAAATAAATAAATAAAATACTTTTTAAAAGACTATAAATAAGATATATATATATATGTATATATATATATATATATATAATATGTGTCTGTGTACATACATACAATGAATAAAATGTACATTCTGGCTGTTTATGCAATTATTTCAACTGAGAGATTTAACAAAAACAAAAAAAAACAGTTTGTTAGCAAAAAAGCAACAGAGTCAGGAATGAGGATGGAGTATAAGCAGGGGTTCCTTCAGCCCCTGGGTCACCATCAAGGCAGACAAGGCCAATTTTGTAGAACTGATGCTTTAAAAAAATTCTTGCAAAGCTTATGATGAATTACTATTGATAATTCAACTTGCCATGCCAAAGAGCAGCAGACCAAAATCCTGCAGAAAACTTTACATTTTATTGTATAACATGACCACAATTAGTTATATATATATATATATATATATATATATATATATATATATATAAACAAAATTAGCAAGTCTGATTATTTCTTTTATCAAGTAGTTCATCATCAATACCCAAACAGAAGTGATGCAATAGGAAGAAAATAACAGATGCTCTAGGAGGAAAATGTGCCTTAGCAATGAATTAGTAATCATGTTTGTTCTTTCTACTGTAAAGCTTTGCCTCCCTCACTATTCATTTCTGTCACTTGAATAGAAAAGCTATCTTTGCAGGAATTTTTTAAGTCAAGAACTTCATCTCCACTTGCATTTTTATCATCTTTTTGATATTTATCTTCCAGGACCTATTTTATTCTGACAGGATTTCTCAGATAAAAGCAGAGTTCAAGATAGGTTACTATGTGCATCTAATTAAATGCCTAAGAAAATAGTTCTTTTAATCCAACCAAAATTCAGAAATGTATTTATTCACCTCCTTTCTAGTATAGTAAAAATTTAAAGTTAGAGATTTTTGATGGCTGAACAAATGATAAGTCCAAAACTCAAGTCAGCTCCTGGGAAGGCAAAGTTGGATCATGATGAGAGCTCTGGGAAAGGCTCAAAAGCCCTGGATTCCACAACTAGAAGACAGATAGTAACTGTTTGTCCTTCTCAATTGATTCTGGGGTATTTACATATGAATGGGAGTAGTCTCTGTTCATCAGAAAATGTTTTTCATATACAAAACTACTGGGAGAATTACGGGGGATTACATCTACTGAATTGCCTAGCTCAGTGAACAAACATAAACCCCCAAAGAAAATGAAACACTTTATAAGACAAAGTGTTGAATCACTCAAAATTTCCTTTTATGCTTCATCTTTTATGATATAATATCTTTGGATACAACTTGATATTCTCTTCTAAAAATGCCACAGCTTTGTGTGAAATAATTTATGAATTTCAGAAAAGCAAATGAATGTCCCTTCTAAGATCTTTTTTGAAAAATGGCAAAGTATAAATCCTTTGCTCTGGATGTGTTATAACAATCAATAAGCAGAATAGCTTGCTTGTAATTGGCTGAATCCTATCACTATAGCTCTTGAATCTAGAGTTCAGGTATATTGCAAGTAGCCACTTTTATAGGAACCTGTGATTCGTATTAAAATCCACAAAGGTTGGTTTTAATGTGTATCAATTTATTTTATATAAAAGACTCATGTCCTAAACCCATAGGCTGTTGCTAGTAAATCTCAGTGCCAGAATTGGGTTAAATCCCACAGTAAACTGCTGGCCAGGGAGGCCCATAAGGCCCCCTCAACAATAAAGGCCATTGACAAAATACTTGGTTACACACCAAAGCTAAATGGTAAGACATTTCTACTGGTAAAACACCATGGGCTTTGGTTACAGGACACTGCGAGATCATGCTGGAACTGAGATGAAAGCTATCTCCCTCCTGACTAGCTGTCATATAGAAAGTCCTATATGAGATACTAGGAGATAAAACTCACCAACAGTGTGAAGAAGCAGTGGATTCTGCAAAGCTACAAAATCAAAAACCAAGGCAAGATGTATGCACTGGTTTAACAGTGCCATGTAAGTTTATGGGAGTAATCAACTGTTCTCTGATTGGATGTGAGGCCCTCTCAGTGAGAGGGAATTCATACCTAGTACTGTCAGAAACCTATGGGTTGGAAGGTAATAGACCATAGAGGGAAACTTCCATTGTTCTTTAATTAAAAGGAAAGGGTATGACCACCAAAAAGTCTTCTAAAGGTCTATGTTTACCCCTGCTGATCCATGCTGCTCTAACTCTTGGTTAGAGAATCTGCTTTTTATAAATGGCAGTGAATACCTGGGATACCCAAGACACATCAGAATAATAAGAAATGAAAACTGAAGGCTCACCTTGACATGATTCATCTCTATCACATCTACCAGGGCCCAGGGAACACCACAGAAAAAGTGGTAAATTATAAATGAGTGCTGCTCTCAGGGCTACCCTTAGAACCTCCTCCAGAGAGATGGCAGTAGAAACTGAAGAGACTCAAAACTCCAACTCATTGTGGTGGTTTGGATGCAAATGTTCCCCATTGCCTCGGGTATTTTTGATTAAGCTTCCTACTTAGTTCTCAGCTGGTAGAGTCTTTGGGAAGGGGAACCTTCCTGTAGGATGTGCATTGCTTGCTGGGAGTGGACCTTAGAGATGAAGAATCCAGTCCTACAGTGTGTTCAGAGCCAGCTCACACTTACTGTTCTAGCTCTTTTGTGGATGTATGATGAAGTGAGATTCTTTTCTCTCAGAAGCTGCTTTTGGTTGGGTGTTTTGACCAAAAAATGAGAAGGTAACTACAACATTTATAAAAAAAAATCAGGCTGGAGAGATGGATTGGTGGTTAAGGCACTTTCCTGCAGAGGTTAATGTCGGGGACAGAGGCACACTCTGGCTTAGGTTTAGGATGGAGCCTGGCAGCTTACCAAGACGGGCTTGGCTTGTAAACAAGTTTCAGGAGGCAGTCCTGATTGGCTATTGCACACCATGCTCACCACGTGCACAAGTTCCTATCTGTAGACTGGTCATGTATCTGCCACGTGAACAGCTCCCTGAGCCAAGGAGCTCTATATATTCTGTTGCATTTCGGCAATAAAAAACAACGTTCTTCCACCCATAAGCGGTGTGCCCTCCGCGGACGGTGGGCAGTGATAGGTTAAAGCTCTGAGTTCCATTCCCCAGTACCCACATAAAAACAGATACACAAAGTGTCACAGGCATCTAGAGTCCATTTGCAGTGGCTGGAGGTATTGGAGCACCCATTATCTCTCTTCTCTTTTCTCTCTGCTTGCAATTAAATAAAAAAAAAAAACTTCAAAAAAAATTAGAGTCCTCTGAGAGTTCATCACTCAAGGAGGTTTCTAACATGTCTTCCAAGGCTTAAGAGACACTGGGGGAGGGTGGGGCAGAAAGAATGTAAGAGCCACAGGGTAGGAAGATAGAATCAGGCATTGTCAACACTACAGAGACTGAGGGTGCATTCATAGCCCACAGTGATTACTGATAACTCATTAATGAGGGCCTCTGTGGAATGGGGAGGGGTAGAAGGCATATAAGAGTATGACCAGTGCAAATAATAAATTTTTCAATTAATATCTATCTATCTATCTATCTATCTATCTATCTATCTATCTATCTATATATATATATATATATATGTTAATGCAGATAAAACAATGTCCTTTTATCCAAATAGTCACATTATGTTGGATAAGTTATACATTCTCTCTGGACACTTTTGCTCATCTGAAGATTCTTACAAAAATATAGGTAGTCTTTAGCACTAGATGACTTAGATTTCTGCAGCTAAAACTTAAGTGTGGGGCTGGAGAGATGGCTCTAGCAGATAAGGCACTTGCCTTCAGTGCCTAAGGCTCTGGGTTCAATTCCACAGTACCCACATAAGCCAGACCCACAAGGTGGTGGCCCTGGTATTCTCTCTCTCTCTCTCTCTCTCTCTTTCTCTCTCTCTCTCTCTCATCTCTCTGCTAGAAAATAAATAAATAAAATATTTTTAAAAACTTAAGTGTCGTTACTTCACAAGTCATATTCTGATGCAACTCAGATCACAAAATTCATATAATGAAAAAATATAATCTTCCTTATAAAACTCAACGTTAGTAAACCTGAAGACAATTGTAACTCAACCTCCAAACCCATCCTCTATGGTTGTCTCTTATATTTTCTATTGATCTCTCCATTCAAAGCCATGCAAAGCAAATGAAAATAGGCATGCATTTTAGCCCCCGCTCTAGTGTGGTAAGCACTTCACAGAGATAAAAGCTTTAAAATGCTATAAAGTGACAATAACATTTATTGTATCAAATACCTACCAACGCAAAGGACTTTACAGATGTTATCCCAAACATTTGACAAAAAAAAAAACAAAACAGGAATTAATACACTAATCATTACATAAGGAGATACCAGTGAAACAAAATTGAAAGCCAAACAGCTTGGCAGTTCTGCAAAGTACAAATACCGCAACAGTCCTATTAGTTATACATAGGAATTATGAATATGTGCTTTTGACATGAATGATCATAGCAGCATTATTCATAATAGTCAAAGAGTAGTAACAATTTATATGTTTTTCTATTAATAACTAAACAAAAGGTGCTTTGACCATTCATTGGACATTTTTTAGCACAAAACTGAATGAAAGGGGCTGGGAAGATGGCTAAGCAGTTAAAGGCACTTACTTGCAAAGCCTAAGAGCCTGAGTTCAATATCCCAGCACCCACATCAAGCCAAGTGCACAGTGGTGCATGCATCTGGAGATCATTTACGGTGGCAAGGGGCCCTGGAATGCCCATTCTCTCTCTTTCTCCCTCCTTCCCTCCCTGTCTCTCTCTCTCTCTCTCTCTCTCTCTCTCTCACACACACACACACACAGACATTAATGAATTAAAATTTAAAAATAAAAAATAAAAGCAATAAAGAATTTATTCCTCATAATGGGAGAGAACAGTGAACCAAGAAAGGAGCACTTGTGCAATGGAGGAGCCTAGGTCTGGGGGAGACAATCAACATCTTTTAAATTCACCGAAATATTCCACACAGTGAGGGGGAGTCCTTGACTGGAATTGGGGATTCAGGGCGATATGCACTGGATCCCATACTCTTGGGCTCCCAAGAAAAGATGCACTATGGGAGTGATTGATGGGGAGGTTACTAAAAATAGAATCTAGGTAATCCAGAATTGTGTATATTTGTTAACCTATACTGATCTCACTCTCCAATGGAGATTGTGTTTGTATTTTTCAGGATGCAGTGAGAGAGCTGTGGCCCATAGAACCCTACCAACCAACCTCAGGCAGAAAGCTGAGATCCTGGCAAGAGATGAGCCACCACAGTCATATCGTGGAGGATCCATATGGAACCCCGCATAGAATGACAGGATGAATAAGGGACCCACAGCCACAGCCATTCAATCAACACAGGATAAGCAAGTGAGACAGAAACCAATGAATCTCAACACAAAAAACCCTAAGCTCACAACCTTAAAACAGCCTTAATAGTCACCCACCACAACTCAGGGAACTGAGCGGAAGAGGGGGCAGAATGATTGTGAGAGTCTCAGTGGGGGAGACTATCCAGAGGCATGGCACCCCTTAGTAACAACACACTTGGGCCAGGAGAACCAGGCTGAGTACTAGGCTATCCATGGTCCCCTGCCACAAGGACTGATCCAGACGGCCCACGGTGGAGGATATCCAGCTGACTGGGGATGGGGAGGGGGTGCATTGGGGAATTGGGGATAACAACTCATTGTTGGCCCACTAAATAATGTAACTCTTTATGGACAATAAAAAAATTAAAAACAAGAATTCCACCAGAAAAAAAAGAATTCATTCATGCAACAAGATTAACCTCACAAATATTATATAACACTAAGTGAATGAATCCAAACACAGAAGACAACATTTTATGATTCTCTTTAAAATATATGTGCATAATAGGGGAATCCACTGAGACAGTAAGTAGATTAATGTTTTCTGGAATCTTGGATTGAGGAGAAAATTGGAAGGGATTAATGGGTGTGTATTTTCCATTATGTGGTGCTGGAAATATTCTGATACAATTATGGATTACACTGAAATTTACTGATGTAAACTCATGAAAAGCATGAATGCCATAATATGGAGATTATATCTCAATAAATTTGTTGAGATTTTTAAATTTACTGTTATACTTATAAAACAACACAGAAGAGAATTCTTCTCAAGTAAAAAGTTAGAAAAAAATAAAACATTCATATATTATCCAAGATATCTTACTATCATAATCACATAAATATAACATAAAGTAGAACTTAAGGCAATATCAACTCCCTGATGGCTAGCCCTCACAGTGCTGAAAAGTGCTACATGAGCTGCTGGGGAAAATAGCCACCAACATTGTGAACATGCGGGGGATTCTGCTAGAGATGAAATCAACTAGCCAGGCAAGAGATACACACCTGTGTTATAGCGGCACTCAGCCTAGGAAGGTAACCAGTGGCTCTATGATTGGATAAGAGACTCAATGGGAAAGAAGTCATAGCCGGTAATACGATCCAAGTCAGAATCCTATGGAGATGAGGGTTGATGGATTCCAGTGAAAAGCTCCCACTAGTTTTTGGCCAAAAGAGAGGCTACACCCATCAAAATCTCTCTTAAATAACTATGCTTATCCCCGTTAACCCAAGATACTCCCAGTCTCCATTAAAGAATCTGTTTTTTCTTTTACAAAACACATCAGAAACTAGGGAAACCAAAATCTACCAACATGACAAGAAAAGATAACTGTGTCCATGAGATAAGCTACCTCTTACAAACACGCCAGAGTCCAGGTGAAACAAAATAATTTGCAAGTTAAGCTTAAGCACTGTTCTCACTGTGAGCCTGAAAACTTGCTACTGGGAAATGAGTATCAAAGCAAAAATACAGAAGTTGCTAAAAACTAAACATTAAACTTATAATACTCCACCCAAACAAGCCTCACGGAACACTGGGGAAGAGGGGGCAGAAATAGTATAAGAGCCATGGGATGTGAAGGACTATCTAGAGTCACTGGCCTCCAAATATGACTCATAACACTTTGGATGAATAACCTCACTGAGGTGGCCCAGAGTGGAATGGAGGCAGAAAGGAGGGGAATGGAACCAACACATGATTTGTCCATACAACAAGTTTCTAAAAAATTAAAAAATTAAAAACAGGAGGGGCGGAGCAAGATGGTGGACGAGTAACAGCATAACCAGGACTCTCTCCGTAAAGGTTTGATTTTCCAGCTGGGATCCAAACTTTGGACATTGGTCGGACTTGAGTCCAGGTCCTCCCTCACCCCCCCAGCTCCTGTGACAGCGCAGACGGGGTTCCCCAGCGGCTCTCTGCTCCATGACTCCCCCACACACATACAGAGGCAGACAAGATCCTTGGGCAACCTGACCTAGTTTGGTTCTGGGGACAGACCTGAGGCAGATACCTGGGAAACTGGGCAGAGCCGGTTCAGACGGGTACCTTCCAGGTGGGCACGGGCTGTCTCTCCGTGGAGGTTTGATTTTCCAGCTGGGATCCAGGCCCAAATCACAACCGGACCTGAACCCAAGCCCAGACTCTCCCCAGCTTCGGAACCACCACAGGGTTCCCCAGTGGCTCTCTGCTCTGCAGGGAAACACAGAGCTGAACGCTCCTCCACTACAAGCTCCCAATATTGTCTTCTCCCATCGGTTCCGAGCTTGCACCACCAATTAACTGGCTTCCCCTCACAGGGGCCCCCCTCCCTCCATTACCCAATAATCAGGGCCATTTCTCTCCACAACCCCCCCACACATACACGGGCAGACGCAATACTTGGGCAATCTGAACTAGCTTCGTTCTGGGGCCAGACCTCAGGCAGTTACCTGGGAACCTCGGCAGAGGCCGGTTCAGATGGGTACCTGCAAGGAGAGCCCAGGTGGTCTCAGAGAGTACCAGGGAAGACGCGCCACTGCCAGGAAGTAAAGTGGGCTGAATATCACTCTCCAGGGTGCCTGAGTCCCAATCCCCTACCAGGACATGGGCAGAAATCAACGGAAAAAACCCACAGAAATCAAAGAAGGAACTCCCCAACCCAGGGCCCCTAGTCTCTTTATGGAACAGGAAAGTGGCAAGGAAGTAGAGGCAGCACATATACAATCGCAAAGAAAGAATAATATGACTCCTCACCACAACTGCAATGCAAACATGAAACAGTTAATGGCTGATATGGAAATTATGAGAAAAGACATGAATGAGATGAAGCTTTTGAACTCAAGCATAGACTCCAGCCTGAATTTAATGGAGAGAAATATGAATGAATTCAGAAACACATTAAGTGAATTGAAGATTAATGAACTAAGGGAGGAACTAGACATTCAATTGATTAAATTCGATGAGGACTTCAGAAAACTTAAAAATGATTATCAGGAATCCCAAGCAAAAACAAAAATAGATTGGAAATTGGATCTCACCAAAGAATTGGAGACTACAAACAAAATTATAGCAGAAACCAATAATGAAAAGGAGATGTTAAAAACCTCCCTTGAATCAATCAGTCCCAGAGTTGACACTCTGGAGGACAGAATCTCAGAAGTTGAAGATAAGTCAGAAGGAATTAATAAGGATGTCATAGGTTTCAATAAATTCAAGAAACCAAGTGAGCAAAATTTGAGGGATCTATGGGATATCATAAAGACACCCAATATTAGAATCATGGGGATCCCAGAGGGAGAAGAAGCCCAGGCTAAGGGCATAGGAAATATCTTCAACAGAATTATTCAAGAAAACTTTCCCTATCTAACAAGAGAAAGCCCACTCAACTTTCAAGGGGCCAAGAGGACTCCAAACAGACAGGACATGAAGAGGAACTCTCCAAGACACATTTTAATTAAGACGCCTAACATAGAAAGCAAAGAGAAAATATTCAAAGCTGCTAGAGAAAAGCAAACCGTAACTTACAGAGGAAAAGCCATCAGACTTAACTCAGACTTCTCATTAGAAACCATGAAAGCCAGACGGGCTTGGAGTAATGCTTTTCAGGGCCTAAAGAAGTATGGCTTTCAACCTAGACTACTCTATCCAGCAAAGCTATCCCTCATGATAAATGGAGAAGTAAAAGTGTTCCATGAAGTAAAACAGCTCTACAAGTATTTGAAAACAAAGCGAAAATTTCAGAAGATCCTGCAAGAGATATCCCACACAGAAGAAACAAGAAATCCACCTCAGAAGAGTACCAGACATCAGACACAACAATCACAGTCAGTGCACTAATAACAGCAGCACAGACGAAAATGGTAAAGTGATTGTCTTATTTCCTGGGCTGCTAAAGATTTGCTCAGGAAATTTTTCCTACTCCTATTTCATGCAGAGTTCCTCCTATTTTTTCTTTCAGGGTGTTCAGGGTGACAGGATTTATATTATCTTTCTCAAAGCGAACGACTCAAGGAGTTCCCACTCAATTCAGGAATAAGACAGGGGTGTCCACTCTCACCACTGCTCTTTAACATAGTGCTTGAAGTTCTAGCCCAAACGATAAGAGAGGAGAAGGGGATAAAATGGATACAAATTGGAAAGGAAGAAATTAAACTATCCCTCTTTGCAGATGACATGATCCTTTATATATCAGTCCCAAAGAATAGTATCAGTAACCTCTTGAAGGTGATTAATGCCTTCAGCAATGTGGCAGGATAAAAAATCAACACACAAAAATCAGTAGCCTTTCTATATGCAGAAGACAAGCAGACAGAAAAAGACATCAGAGAGACTGTCCCATTTTCTATAGCCTGAAAGAAATTCAAATACCTTGGAATATCACTAACCAATGTTGTAAAGGACTTAAAAAAGGAAAATATTGAAACACTCAAGAAGGAAATAGAGGAGGACGTGAGAAGATGGAAAGATATTGCATGTTCATGGTTAGGGAGAATCAATATAGTAAAAATGGCAATCCTGCCAAAAGTGATTTACAGATTCAATGCTATGCCAATAAAAATCCCAACCTCTTTCTTCACAGATATAGAAAAAATAATCTCTATATTTATTTGGAAAGGGCAAAAGACTTCAGATAGTCAAAACTATTCTAAGTAAAAAATCCTACTCAGGAGGTATCACCATGCCTGACTTAAAAACATACTACAAAGCCATAGTAATGAAAACAGCATGGTACTGCATAAAAACAGAAAGACAGATCAATGGAACAGAAATGAAGACCCTGTTTAATTGGAAGTAACTTCAGTTATTTGGTCTTTGACAAGGGGGCCAACAATGTACACTGGGCCAAAGATAGCATCTTCAACAAATGGTGCTGGACGAATTGGATAAACACGTGTAAAAAAATGAAAATAGACCCACTCCTTTCACCGTGCACAAAAATCACCTCCAACCGGATCAGAGACCTTAATATAAATCCAGTAACCGTGAACACCCTGGAAGAAAAAATAGGAGGAACTCTACATGAAATAGGAGTGGGAAAAAATTTCCTGAGCAAATATCTAGCAGCCCAGGAAATATGATAAACACTTAACCAATGGGACCTCATCAGGCTCAAAAGCTTCTGTACAGACAAACAAACCATACTCAGAGCCAATAGACCCCCTTCAAATTGGGAAGTGATTTTTGCCAGTTACAACTCAGACAGAAGCCTAATTTCCAAAACCTACAGAGAAGCAAAAAAAATTAATAACAAAAACCCAAAATGCCCCTTCACAAAATGGGATACTGATCTCAACAGAGAATTCACAAAGGAGGAAACACATATGGCCTGTACTCATTTAAGAAAGTGCTTAGCATCCTTAAGCATCAGTGAAATGCAAATCAAAACCACAATGAGATACCATCTTATCCTTGTCAGAATGGCAATCATGAAGAAAACCAACAACAATCGTTGCTGGCGAGGATGTGGGGAAAAAGGAATCCTCATTCACTGCTGGTGGGATTGCAAACTTGTTCAACCATTATGGAAAGCAGTGTGGAGACTCCTAGACAGAATGGACATAGAACTACCGATGAACCCAGCTATCCCTCTACTAGGCATCTACCCACAGGATGTCACATCTCGATGCAGAAAATTTTGTACAACTCTATTTATAGCAGCTCAATTCATAATAGCCAAGAATTGGAATTAACCCAAATGTGCATCCATGGAGGAATGGACATCGAAACTGAGGTATATTTACACGATGGAACTCTACTCAGCTGAAAGGAAAAATGACATATCAAAATTTAGGGAAAAAATGGTCTGACTTCGAGCAGATCTTACTAAGCGAACACTCAAATGAACAGAGAATTGAATGCAGCATACTCTCCCTCATATGTGGTCCTCAACCAGGATAACTGTTTTCTTTATGAAGACTAGTAGAAAGAACTGAGAGGTTATGAATGAGGAGTAAAGGAAGGGGGAGGTGAATGGCTTAAACAGGAAGCTAAACCAAATTAGGCTCAAAACGAGCATACTGTGACCAAAAGAGTAAGTAGTGGGCGTCAACTGGTAAGAGGGGCCATGAGTAGAAGTGGAGAATGTCTAAGTCTGTGAATAATTGAGCAGTCTGACAGCCCCGGGTCCCAGCCACTGGTCCCTTCTCTCACTGAGCTGTTGACCAAAGTGACCCATGAGGTTACAAAAACAAGACAGAATTCTGTCAAGGCTCTTGAATGCTCTCCCCAGGCCTGAGACAAAATCCTGTTCCTGAAGAAACCACAGAATGCCATCGATCAACATCGAGAGTTCCTTCGAGGTCTGGAATGGTAACCAGCCCCCAGATGGCAGTTAGTGCAATTCTGGAAGTCACTGCACAAGCTGCCAGGTGAAGCTGATCAACGACAGATGGAGTAAACAGACCACTGGCATGAAACTCAGTCTGTGGCCATGAGTAGGCTGATCACACCTCCTACTGGGAGAGAACAGCAAGCCAAGAAAGGAGCACTTGTGTAATGGAAGTGCCTGGGTCTGGGGGAGACAGTCAACATCTATTAAATTTGGCCAAATATTCCACTCAGTGAGGGGTAACTGTTGATTGGAACTGGGGATTCAGTGCGATATGCACCAGATCCCATACTCTTGGGCTCCCAAGACAAGATGCACTATGCGAGCGACTGACAGGGAGGCTACTAAAAATAGAATCTAGGTAATCCAGAATGTTGTATATATATATATATATATATATATATATATATATATATATATATATATATGTATGTATATATATATATGTATATATATATATATGTTATACATATTGTTATATATAGTATTGTATGTATATGTTTTATATATGTTATATATATATATATATATATATATATATATATATATATATATATATTTAACCTATACTGATATCACTCTCCAATAGAGACTGTGTTTGTATTTTTCAGGATACTGTGAGAGAGTTATGGCCCATATATCCCCACCAATCGACCACAGGCAGAAAGAGGAGATCCTGGCAAGACATGAGCCACCACAGTCATATCATGAAAGATCCATATGGAACCCTGCAGAGAATGATGGATAAACAAAGGACCCACAGCCACAGCCATTCAATCAACACAGGATAAACCAGTGAGACAGAAACCAAGGATTCTCGACACAAAAATCCCTAAGCTCACAACATCAAAGCATCCTTAATACTCACCCACCATGACTCAGGGAACTGAGTGGAAGAGGGGGCGGAAAGATTTTGAGAGCCGTGGTGGGGGAGAATATCAGAGGTATAGCACCCCTCAGTAACAACACACTTGGGTCATGAGAACCCGGTTGAAGACTGGCCTATCCATGGTCCCCTACCACAAAGACTGATACAGAATGCCCACAGAGGATGATATCCAGCTGACTGTGGATGGGAAAGGGGGTAATGAGGAATTGGGGATAGCAACTCATTGTTGGCCTACTAAACAATGTAACTCATTGTGGATAATAAAAAAAATTAAAAACAAAAAATTTAGGGCAATATACATTATGATATAAAGGGCAGCATTTCATATTAAAAAGAGATCAAAAGTTTCAATACTTCCATAGTGGTAAAGAGGTTAATATCTTAAAGAAGATATCACTATCGTAAAATATAGTAATATGATTTCTAAGCATTTATATAAAGCAAAGAAGTTGACAAAACAAAAAATAACAACACAAAATCATACAGAGATACTAATATACTCATCCTAATAGTTGCTCAAATAGGCTGAAAAATCAATATATGCATTAAAGTTTTCAAGAGCACAATAAACAAACTTGATGAGAGATTCCTTTATAGAGAACTGCGTCCCAAAAAAAGCCAGAACTCACATCATTTTTATCACATAAGTATCACTCACCTGGTGGTCAGACCCTTTGCTCACTGGATTTCTTAATACCCTCATGTGAGGAACAATCCCTAAAGATTCCATGCATAAAACCACGTAAGATTTTTTTTATCCTCCACACAAGACTGTCTTTCCAGGGTAAAGAAGAGTTCACAAAACAGTTTCACATATTCTTTCATTTTATTTTCCAACTACACCCATGAAAATAACCCCCTCCCATTTTTATAGATGAGAAAAGTAGAATCTAGAAAGGTGATGCATCTTCCTCAAGGTCCACACAGTGAATAGCAGAGTTACAACTTGAGTGTAGGTCTTAGCCTGCATCTAGTTTTACTACTAAACCCCAAGTTTTGAAATCCATCGCAAAATGGCATGTAAAAACAAAACCTTCCAAGTCTTATAAAATGTCTCTGAATATAAAAGATTTAGCAATTAGGAAAAAAATCACTCTTTTTTTCTGCTCTGTAATGTCACTATAACCTGAAAGAGATGGCCAAGTGCCCACCTATGCATGATGTGCAGATATCAACATTGAGTTAAGGTACCACAGGAGGCACAGGGACACCTCTTCAGGAAGCTTCAAGGATGGAGAAGATTGTTCTACACATACAGGTCTAGTCTCTGAAAATAATGACCAATCAATAGTTCTCTACACAGAGCCCAAAGTGTCAAGGGGCCAGCTCAGGGAAGCTGGCATCAGCCTATCAGACTTGAAAACCATGATCAGCTGAGATTACAAAAGCAGGCTCCCAGTTGCAAGTATGACATGAGTACAGGGGACTGTAGACTGGTGCAGGGGGGTTGAGAGGCAAACTGGCAGGTAGGTGAAAATGAAGCAAAAGTTGAGTGAGAGAGTCTAGTGAGGGGTTTGTTTGAGACAATACACAAAGGTCTGGTAAGGAAAGGAAGCCTCGGCCTCACCTGATGGCAGACATGTGATTTCATAGTCTTATGTCAGCCTGGTAGGAGCTAAGCCCAGAAATGAGAGTCTAGAGAAGGCAGAGACTGAGAGCCAGAGCTTTTCCCAAGTGGACATAATGCTCTGTAGTTTATTGACGAGGAAAATACCATGGTTTTCCTCTAGAGTTTCATGTGTAGGAATGGACTAATTCAAACACTCCTTATTTAACTCCTGTAACAAAGTCATCTCTAGAAATCAATGCACTTGTGTCTTGTGGCTGCAAGTGTTTCAGGGACCACTGACAGAGAGAAGGCTTTAGGCCTTCAGTCCCAAAGCCCGACATGCACCAGGGATGAGTAAAAGGCTAAATATGAAATTGTGCCAGCAAATCTGTGAGAGATACTTAATTGCATGATACTTTCTTGCCCAGCACAGTGAGGGCTGGAGCTTTGGGTTTTCATGTTAACTCACAATACACAAGTCAGCCATAGTTATTTCCTGGTAGACAGAAATATTGGGCTTAATTTGTGGATGGCTGAATCAATCTGAGAGGCTGAGTCTAATATCATTTCTTCATCATAACATAGTTGTTCCAATGCCATTTTTCAGTACTTATTCTCTCAACCTCCAAAATGCAATGTATTTTATCTCTTTTTATTCTCTGTATATTTAATCATTTTTTCTTATTCCAGAAGCTTTGGTGAAGAAAAGTAATCAGTTACCAAATGTCTGTATTCAAAGATTCTTCCTTATGGGCTGATACTAACGACTTCCTATTCACACTGCTCAACATTCAGCACTGAATTATGTTGAACATAAAAGTAAAATGTGGGCATTTCTCAGGACCATATTTTGAAGTACCCCTTTGAACTCTCAACATGTTCTTAGAATTTTATTCAAATAAATTTCTGAGCTGGTCTCTGTTTCTATTTTGCAGCCAAAACATCAGACTGGTGGTTTACAAAGATATAACCAGAGTGTTCAATACTCTAACTTCTGCCAACTAATTACATTTCTCTGTATAGTAACTCGACCAATCAGTTTGCACAAAAGTTACTATGGGCCTTAAAATTTATAGTCACAACCAAAACTCTCTGTGAGAGAACCTGTGCTGGACTCATATAAATTGTGGTCTAGTACATATAGAATATTATTTCAACAGTGATTTTTTAAACATATATATTTTATTTATTCGCAAGAGGAGAGAGAGAGAGAGAGAGAGAGAGAGAGAGAGAGAGAGAGAGAGAGAGAGAGAGAGAGAGAGAGAGAATGGGTGGGCCAGGGCCTCCAGCTGCTGCAAATAAACTCCAAATGCATACTCCACTTGTGCATCTGTCTTTAATCTGTCTTTACATAGGTACTGAGGAAGTGAACCCAGATCCTTAGCCCTTGCAGGCAAGTATCTTAAACACTGAACCATCTCCCCCAGCCCCTGAAGTGAAAATTTTTTAATATTTTATTTATTTAGTTAGTTATGTGTGTGTGTGTGTGTGAGAGAGAGAGAGAGAGAGAGAGAGAGAGAGAGAAAGAGAGAGAGAGAGCACACCAGGGCCTCTAGCAATAGCAAACAAACTCCAGACACATGCACCACCTTGTATATCTGGCTTTACATGGGTATTGGGGAATTGAACCTGTGTCCTTAGGCTTTGCCAGCAAGCACCTTAATTGCTGAGCCATCTCCCCAGCCCCCAGTGAAATTTTTTGATGAAGGTACAAAAATAAATGTCTTTGGTAATTTACTGTTAGGAATCACAGAGAGAAGAGAGGATAGGGTTTAAAAAACATAGTCTTGGAAGTCAGGTAAACTTAGATCTGAGTATCATCATTTCTAAACTGTCACTATGAGCAAATCATAACACCTGTCTGATTTTCAATCTCCTCGTCCATAAAGTAGAAAGAACAAAAACACCAATATTAGAGCTAGGGAGATGACTCAGTGGATTAAAAATACTTGCAGGGCTGGACAGATGGCTCAGCAGTTAAGGAGCTTGCCTGTAACACCAAATCACCAGAGTTTGATTACCTATTAACCATGTAAAGCCAAGTGCACAAAGTGATACATGCATCTGGAGTCCATTTGCAGAGACTGGAGGCCCTGGCATGCCCATTCTCTTTCTCGCTTCAATCATTCTGGGCTTGCAAATACATAATTTTTTAAAACTTGCTTGTTGTGTAAGCCTGGCATCCAGAGTTCAGATCTCCAAAATCCGTGTAAAGTAGGATGCAAGCAGTACATGCAACTGTGTTCCTAGTGCACCTATGGCAAGTGGAGGTGAAGTCAGGAGAATCACAAAGCCCATGGGCCAGCTAGTCTCACATTCCCAGCAGCAGCAAAGCAAGAGAGACCCCATCACAAACAAAATGGAAATCTAGGAGCAACATCCTAAGGTTGTCTCTGGCTTCTACATGCTCACCACACACTCATACACAAACACAGACACAGACACACACACACACACACACACACACACACACACACACACAAACTGCTTTAAAACATCATAAAAATGAAAGGAGAATAGATATGAAGGAACCTGAGAAAATCTCAGGCTCACATTTTAATAGATAGGCATTGCCAAGGTAATTAGAAGTAGTTCAACTGTTTATGTACTGAAGTGAGTTAATAACACATTCTTCAGTAAATCTTGATTACTATTCACACGACTTTGCTACTTATCCTACTTTTTGCTGTTTTATTGCATTTAGTTCAATCATGTCGCCCACTCTCTGCAAGAGGTGCCAACAGATGGGCTAACGGCAAGAATTTTGTAATCCCAAAAATCTGGGTTTGGAATGTGTCTCCTCCATTTAATAGTTATGTGACCTTGGACAAGCTGTAGAGCTTATCAGCTATAGAGTATCAATTTCCTCATCAGTAACAAAAGGAAATATAATTCTGAGCTCATGATACTGTTGTGAAGATTTCAGGGCATCATACATATATAAAGTTCTTGGCACATGCAGGTGTTTAATATTTGATGATATTCTCTCTTTACAATTTAATATGATAAGTACAAATGTGAAAGTTTTTATATTAGCTTATCACTCATTGAATCTAAAAATTAAACCAAGATTTGTAGCATGCAATATAGTAAAAAAAAATAAAAATATCAAGCCATCTTGGAAGAAGTGGGGGGAATAAGATTTTTTTTCTCACATTTTCTAGTATTACTCCTGAAAATAGTGCCACTTTTATTTGAATGTGGTGTTATTTCTCAGTTTTATTCACTTGACAACTTCTCCAATAGTTATATGTTGCAGTTGTCTTTACTGAAAGAAAACATATTAGGACACTTAAATAAACCATTTTTAGAGGTTCCTTGTTGGCCAAATGCATACAATATAGATGTCATGCAAGCAAAGTCTGAAATCAAGTCAGGAGCTAACTTGAACTTAAAGTGAATAAACTTCAACTAATAATTCTCAGAAAATTTAAACTGGCCTCTTCCCAGAAAGACAGAGTTTAGCCCTGTATAGAACTTTCAAACTCTGCCCTGTTACAATGTGACATGTGACCAGTGTTCCCAACCATGTTTACTCAACTTCCTACATCATTCACTGCTGACAGTTTTCCTCACTCTGACTGATTCCATTCATCAGTTCTGATCATCACCCCCTCAGTGAAGCATATGGGGTGGACAGAAAAAGAGAAGACATCAGTCAAAGTGTATGAGGTTTCAGTTTGCCAAAAAAGGCTCTGAGATCTATATCACAGAATGATGATGAATGTTAAGAATAATTATCATATGTGCCAGAATTACAAGAGTTGCTTTTAAATGTTTTTACCACAAAGAAATGATAATTATTGGTTAGAGAGTTGGTTCAATGGATAAAGCATAGGCTGCTGAAGCATCAGTAGCTGAGTTCAGATCCTCAGGCCTCACAAATAGCTGGACACTGTAGCATAAGAGTCTGTAATCCCAACACACCTACAATGAAATGGGAGGAGGAGATAGCACAATTTCCCCAGAAGCTAAAGGACCACCTAGCCTTGTAAAGAGTTTACAAGAAACCCTGTCTCAAGCAAAGTGGGCGGTGAGGATTGACATCTGAAGTTGTCCTCTGAAATATGTGTGCTATGGTACATGTGTGCCTGAATACACACACACATACACACACACACATACATACACACACAAAAGAAATAGCTATTCTAAGGTGATAAATTCACTAATTACCTTGATTTGATCATTTCACTACATATACATGTGTCAAAACATCAAATTATATTACAGAAACATATACTATTACTTTTAAGTGAAAATAAAAATAAATCACCATTTAAGATGCACTGATAATCTAGTCCACTGAAACTTTCATCCTTAGCTTTTTCCTGACTCTTATTTCTATCATCAACCTACCTCAGAGTAGTGCATCCTTGGATTATCTACAAACAAAAAATCTGCCCATACACTGTCATTACCTGCAGATTTCTAAACATGCTCCACTACAGCCCATGCACAGCCCTGGACTGGCATGAGCCAGAGCAGGGAATCGGCAGCCCAACAACCATCAACCCCAAGGATGGGATTCTTACATGGTTACATCCCCCCCCAAGGCCTCTCTGTCCTTTTCTCATCCTTCTCCCTTTTGAATTGCCCCAGTTCCCATTTATTTGAAGATGAATTTCTCCAGTCATACAAATCAATGTCATCTTCCTGGTTCCTCTTCTCAAAATCTCCTTATTGGACTAGTATTTCCACTGGCCAATACAAGTGGCTACTACAAAATCAGTATCTTTGATTTGCTGCCAAGAACACCAGTATCTTAAGCAGATCTAGCTGAATTATCTAGAACAACATCATCCACATTTCCATTTAGTCACTGCCACCTGCATGAATAAGCTTCCCTAATGAAAAATGACAGCAGTAGTAATCGATGGGCATAAACAGAAGGTTTGAGAGGGTATTTGGGTACAACATATCCATTTAGCCAGAAACAATAAGAGCTTCTTCTCTAGGATCTTCCCAGCTATGTACTTTTGATTAGGTTTTCAGTACCAGGAATGGATTCCCTCTCTCAAATCCAATCAGAGAACAGTTGGTTAACCCCATAATAATCATGCCACTATTGCAGTAGTGGGCACATCTTGCGTGGCTTGTCCATTCTACAGCTTGTAGGCTCCACTGTTGGGTATGACTGTTGATGACTTTTATCTCCCAGAAGCTTGCATAGTACTTTCTAGCACAATGACAGCTAGTCAACAGGGAGGAAGCTTCCAGCTCAGTCCCACTTTGATTTCTTACTGTCCTTCAAATGAAGCAATAAAGTTAGTATTTCTGTATTATCTGATTTGCCTCTTTCAGACATTTCATATAACTTTAATGGTATAGTATATCTGTGAGTTACCATAATTGCTTCAGGGTTTATTTATGTTCTAGCATTTATTGATACTTTAGTCATGTTTACTCATTAATACTATTTTTTGTAAGAACCTTTCTCCTTGCTAGCACAAAGAACCTGACCAAAAGCAGCTTGTGGAGAAAAGGGTTCATTTTGGCTTTCAGGCTGAAG
This sequence comes from Zapus hudsonius, assembly GCA_004024765.1. Classification (NCBI taxonomy): domain Eukaryota; kingdom Metazoa; phylum Chordata; class Mammalia; order Rodentia; family Dipodidae; genus Zapus; species Zapus hudsonius. Next base: position 60,613 of record PVHP010002926.1, on the reverse strand, counting down.
GAGAAGTTACATGATAGCAGGGAAAATGATGGCCTGAGCAAAGGGTGTCCACCTGGTCAGCATCAGGTGGACAACAGCAGCAGGAAGGGGATGCTGGTAATAACACCCATAATCCCACCCCCAACAATACACCTCCCACAAAGTTACAGTTCAACAATTGTTATCAGCTGGGGATCAAGCATTCAGAACACAAGTTTTGGCGGACACATGGATCAAGCCACCACACTATTCTACTGCATAGACCACATTTTCTTATCCATTTGTCTTGTGATGAGAACTTGAGTTGTTTCTATTTTTTGCTATAACTGTAATAAATATCCTATGGGGTAATTGTTCATACATTCATAATTAATAGAACTACTAGAAAAATGGGTAAAACCTATGAGTGGGCAATCTTAAATTAGAGAAAGTTATTGTTGCAGTCAGCTTTCTAGTTGCTGCGCAGAAAGAACCCAAACAAAAGCGGCTTGTGGAGGAATGGGTTTATTTGGCTTACAAGCTCGAGGGGAGACTCCATCCTGGCAGGGAAAACGATGGCATGAGCAGAGGGCTGGACATCACCTCTGCCACAGCACTGGAAACAGCGACAGGAAGGTGTGCCAAATACTGGCAAGGGGAAGCTGGTTTATAATCCCCATAAGCCCGCCCCCAACATCACAGCTCCATTGAGGCTGCAAAATCCAAACTGCCATCAGCTGAGGATCAATTACCCAGAACACATTCATTTGTTTGTGGGGGACACCTGGATCAAACTATGACAGTTATAAAGGAGGATAATGCCAAGTACTGGTGAAATGTACAGTGGAGAAATCTATATGCACTTCTGCTACAGCCAAACTCAAGAGCAATTGGTAGCATTTATATAAGATAAGACTATGACTATACTAAGTTCAAAACATTCTATTCCAATGTAAATTATCACACCATTTCATTAATATGACTGACTAAACTAAGACCCAAGTATTTTCCTCCTATGTAAATTATCACACCTTTCCATCAAGGTATTTATAAACAGGTGTCCATTGTTTTAGGCAATCTGAGTATTGATCACTAGGAGAATAGTGTGGAAAAACTATGGCATTGTGCCCAGCAGGCATCAGTCAGAAGCATTACATAGATAGGTATGAAGCAATAACAGGGATAACAAAATGATGACATTGTTAAGAAGCATAGGCATATACTTCCATTTATGCAAACTAAAATGCATGCAACTAACAGAATGAAGATACAAAAAATAAGCACATATATAAAACCAATTGACCAGGCATGTTGGCTCACACCTTTAATCCCAGCACTTGGGAGGTAGAGGTAGAAGGATCACTGTGAGTTCAAGGCCAGCCTGGAACTACAGAGATCCAGGTCAGCCTGGGCTAGAATGAAACCCTAACTCAAAAACAAACAATCAAAGAAAGAAAATCAGGCTCATTACAGTTGTTGGCAGTATTAAATTTCATTTGTCTATAGGACTGCATGTAGTCCCTTTATTTATGGTTTGATGCTTGTCCCAGGTGGCTGTGATGTCCTAAAAGCCATTATCTCATCCTTTCTCATGTCCCACTCAATCTTCAAGCCCCGGTGTTACACGAAATCCGTCCTAACTTTGAGTGCCCCTGAATTCTACTACCTGCTGGAGAAAGTGCCACACCTGGGTGAATTGGGCTCACCCAGATAGTCTGCACATCATAATATCTGCTGACTTGGGCCTTTAGTTGTCAAATTAATACCACTAAAGTCTACAAGTTAAAATAGAATTGGAATCATGGCCTAGAGAAGTAGCCCAGAACCTAATTCTGATAATCCTAAACAGGCTAATTGCCTGCTACACAGAATCCTAAACCTATTAACAAATGCTGGCAAGGGTGAGGGGAAGAGGAACCCTTATTCACTGATGATAGGAGGATACAATGGTGTAGTCACTAAGGAAATCACGATGGAGATTTGCCAAAAATTTAAAAACAGAACTTCACTATGACCTAGCTCTACTACTCCTGGGCATAAACATGAACATCCATGTTCATTGTCACTACTCAAAATACCTGGGAAATAGAATCAGCTTAGATGCCCAGCAACTGATGAATGAAAAATAAATATCTAGTACATAGACACAATGGAATTTTATCCAGCTATAAAGAAAAAAATCAATCATGAAGTTTGCAGGAAAATTGATGGCTCTGAAAAGTATTGTTTTAAGTGAGGTAACCTAGACTTGGAAAGATAAATGTTCTCTCTCATATGTGATCTTAGCATTTAATTTTTATGTATGTGTATATATGTGGGTATGGGATTTGGTATAGGTCTTAAAAGTCTAGAGGGCACCATGACAAGGTAAGCAGAGGTTGTGAAGAAGAGGGAAGGGTAATAGAACACCAGTAACATGCGAGTGGAAAGGGAACTGGCAATAGAAGGGTACAATGCAGGAGAGAGTGGGGAGGGGCCAACACAAACCAATGAAATATGAAAATGCTCTGAAACCTATTATTCTGCATTCTAATTTAAAAATAAAGCAGAAGGGACCCAAAGAAGGTGGGATGAAGGCTAACCTTAAAACATTTGAAATCTGACTTATGACTCCCAATATCAGAAATCTGTTACTACCCACATTGAGCTGTTCACCAGAGAGACCTACGTGGTCCCCAAATCATGACAGGCTTGTCAAATCACTTGATTACCTGCCAGAGGAAAAAAAAAGATAAGACCCTATTACTTAAGATACTACAGGCTACCAGCATACAACATCAAGAGACCTGTCTGGAAGATGAAAGGAAGCCAGTTCCCAAGATTGTTAGACTGTATAGTGTTTAAACTCTACATGAGCTGCAAGGAGAACTTGGACAGCAATTTTGGGAAAAAACAGAGGACACTGCTATAAGACATCCACCATCATGACAAGATGTACACGCCTTTGCAGTAGTGGCACTCAATAAAGGCCTCTCTAATTAGCTAAGAAATCCACTCAGTGGGAAATACCCATAGCTGGAACTGGGATCCAATCCAAACTCTTATGGAGACCAAGAATCTGTACTCCAAGGGGAAGCTTCCACTAATGATGGGGCTAAAGAGAGGCTAAGCCCATTATCTCGCCAAATTAACAAGGTTTGTGCCATTTCATCTATGCTGATCTCTATTGGAGAATCTATTTTTATTTTTCAAAAGGAGCGAAAACTGAGGGCTACCTAATTCTACCAACAAGGCCAGAAAAGACGACATACTTCCTGGCAAGAGATGAACCACCTCTGTCACATCAGCTAGGGCCCAGGTGAAACTACAGAGGAAATGCAGAGATGAGCAAGAGTGTTGATTCCACAGTGAGTCTGTCAACCTGTGCCAGGACGATGGAGAAAGACACTGATTATACTCAAACCATTCCAAAGCAGAATTCCAGAAACTGCTAAAAGCTCAACACTACAGTAGGCTGAAACTCGCCCACCATGGCTCAGGGAAAGTTGGGGAAGAGAGGGTTGAGATATTGTAAAAGCCATGGTGTCGGGGGGGATACCTAGGAGCACTGCCCCCCATCAATGACTGACTGCTGCTAGTACAACTCATAGCCCTCAACCCCGTGGTGAATACCAGCAATCCCACAAAATCTTTCTTTGAAAGATTGTTGGCTACTCAAAGCAAAAGTAGTAAGAATGTAAATTAGGACTTCTAAGATGTGTAGAAATGAAATGTATCACAGAGAGGGGCCGAGGAGATGATGGTACAGTGATTAAAAGCACTTACTGTGTAAGAATGAGGGCCTGAGACTGCCCAAGTTTGATTTCCCCAGCACCCACATGAATAACTAGAAATGGCCATACACGTTTATAAATGCCAGTCCTGCCAGGGAGCAGAAACTAAAAAAATTTCTGGGGCTCACTGACTGAAAAAAAAAGAAACAGTGAAAACAGCAGCTCTGGGGATTCAGTGACAGAGTCCAGTTCAAGAAAATAAGTAGATGACCAAAAAGTGAACACCTGGACATTCTCCTCTGGCCTCTGTGTGCATAAGCATAGGGCATACACATGTGCATACATTACAAACACATCACATCACACACCACACTATGTATCATTTCCACACACATGGCAAAAAATAAAAATAGATCAATGATAGAAAGATAGATGGATGATAGATGATAAGTAAGTAGATAGATGATAGAGAGATAGATGATAGATAGATAGATAGATAGATAGATAGATAGATAGATAGATAGATAGATAGATAGATAGATAACAATGCCACAATGACAGGAAAATTGTAATATAGTCTCATGAGAGGTTTTTTTTTCTCATGAGATTTTTTAATACTAGATGTGGCATGATATGAGACCATACATAAATATACACTATTATATAATGATACTCACAAATTTATGTGAGCATATACTATGGTTTATGAGTATGTTTGGGTATATTCTGATGATACACACATGTATATGTGCATACATGCATTCATAGACAGTGTCCATATATGTTGCCCATATATATCACATAGTATATGGCACCTCAAAAGTTAGTAACTCCTGATGATGAGGAAGTACAAAAAGGCTCCTTCAGGTGACTCAACATAAGTATATTTTAAAATGCTTTAAGGTAAGAAGCCAAATGACTTGTTTCTTTGCCCTATCTTTTCATTTTTAACTATATATCATTGCTCTCTGACAAAGATAAAATGAGTTCACCAATAAATTTGCTTCCACTGCAACTGTAGCCACTGCCTGTATCCTCATTCGGAAGTTGTGTCATGGGCTTGAGAGATGGCTCAGTGGTTAACAGCTCCTGTATCAGTGTCACTGTCAGCCAAAGCCCATGAAATTCGAGGTAACTTTTAATGATGATCCTACCCATTCTTTTCACTTGTCCCAAGAGGCCACTGGAAATAGCCCAAAGACCGACCCATGGAGAGAGATGGACATAGTTTCCCAGAAGTAAATCCAGTTCAGCTTGTACTTTGGAACAATTGATTGTGCCTGCCACTTGCACAATTTACAAGCAAAGTTCATGTAGTTCCTGAATACCATCATGGCAGAATCACCAGGCCTCATCACCATCTGCCTTTTGGGATATCTACTCAGTGCTGAATGTACAGGTTCGTTTCCTTTTAGAAGATACATTGGGTATGCTTCTCTTATAGATACAGAAATACCTAATATTGCCTTTTCACTAAATATTGACCTCATGATTTTACAGCTGTATTTTGGATTCCAGCAACTAGCATGTCAGATGACAAATTCTGGCTTTCTGGTACCTGTGCCTTTCTAATTTTTAAGAGGCCAAAATCTCATCAATTAGGCTACCAGGACTGAACTTTCTCATTTTTAAAACTAACTAACTTCTTCCTCCTACTTTTCCAGTGAAAGGATCCTCCTTACATTTTCCCATGACCGAAATGAATTTGGAAATGAAACTTGATTGCTCATGTAACTGCATATTCCCTCCAGTGTGGGAAATATCAGACATTCCAAGGACGGTGTCTCATCACACTAGTTGATATCATTAATATCACTTAAATCATGGCCCTATATGCAATTTATATCATGTAGAAGCAACACTTTTGTACTGCCTCTTGTAAATGCTGAATGTAATTGGTATGTGTAAATCCTTTTAAGTTTTATGTTCTAAAAAGCTTTGTACAGCTCGATTTTCAGTAAAATAGTATTGCTGGTGAAAAAAAAAAACTAACTAAATTTACAATGCTTACAATGCACTTTGGTTTAATGGACACTGTTGAACTTATGATTTGATAATGTAATTCCTCTTAGAAAATATTTGCCTTCTTGGTTTAAAAGAAGTTGAAATTGGAAAAAATGTCTTAAAAAAGAAGCATCATAATAATCAGAAAAAAAGTAATCTTTTATTTTTTAAATTCGTTACTTTGAAATTAAAGGAGGAAACATAAAAATCAGAAACAATGATCTTCTCTACATTAAAGTCTTACTTAAAGATATTGATGAGTTTCAAAATTTTAGAACTATATAATAAGGCATATCAGTAATTTTTAAAACTACAATGCAACAATTTATAGTTTTAGTTGAAATTAGAGGATTAACCTTTCATTACTAAGATATTTATCATGAGAGTTTTTGTATGGCTTGGTAATAAAATTTCATCTGCAATTCCCTATTTCTCAGAGTTGATATTTAGGGAAATTCAGGACTCAGCTGGGATCCCTAGGGGACAAAATCAAGTCCATAAACAAATAGAAAAACATAGGGATTTAGTTAATAAATGTACATCATTTTGGGTTTCTTATTTTATTTCTTTTTGTAACCACAATGTTTCAGTAGTGTCCTACTGACTCCCAGAGGAATGCACACAGGGAAGAGCTTACTCCATTTGTGAACACCATGTTCGCAGGGGAAACATTTATCACAACTTACTTGTCAACCTACTGAAATCAAGTCTAACAGCTGGCAGTGCTTGGATCATGGGTGCCAACCCAGACTATCCCCAGAAAGCAGGATGTTCCTCTGGTTCCCGCTCCAGACATGATGTAAACTGTGGAGTCAGACTGAAATGCTGAAATAATGATGTGAGAATTCAAAGGTTAAATTGAACTAGGAAAGTGGGTAGAGTTAAGAGATACAGAAAATCTGTTGGACAACTCTAAAGAGCAGTATAAAGTTGGTCATTAGACATATTGGTGTGATGTATGTGAGGAGGACAAAGGATCCAAAGCCTTTCACTGATGGTGGGTAATAGTGGGCTCCTGCATGCCTGAAGACCTGAGTTCTTCAGACCCTAAATGAATAGAAATATAGGAGAGCCAGGACTTTGGAGCCGGGGCAATAATGACTAGAAATAATTCTCAAGGGAGGTTAAATATTTGATTGCCCAGAGGATAGTGAGAAGAAAAGCAGTGGGATTCTGGAGTTATCATAGTCAGAGGTAGCAGACCCTGGAATAGAGAGCCAGGGGATAGTCCATTGGTGCAGGTCTCACCTCTTAACATGTCATTGGCTTTGAAAGCAATGAAGGTTGTATGCTCATTACTGCTGCTCTTGGGCATTATTGCACCAATTTGGAATCTGGAAATTAAAAAAAAAAAGTGGAATCAATTCATTGTTGTAAAGTGCATGAATGAAAACTGCCTGTCATTCATTCAGAGATTACTGAGTGAATGCTATTGTGACAGGTACTGTGGCAAGGTACTAGTAGCATGGGGATAAATCAGACTCCCTCTTTGACTTAAAGAGATGCAAGGTCAGGAGAGAGACTTCAAGAACGTGAGGCAAAATGTATGAAGCAAGCTAAGGGAGCACAAAGAAAGGAACACAAGGATTGGAGAAACATTTGACAGAGAGGCAATGCTTGGAGCTGGATATCAAGACATAAGAGGAAGTTCACTGTCCTTTAATGTCTGGTCTGGAGTATTTTATGTAGAGAGTCACTGTCACATAAAGATCCACATCTACAAGAGTGTTAGCTATTTCTGGAGCTTCATCTGGTTTGATCTTTGACTGTATTAAGCAAGGAAGCAGAACTAGGCTGGGCCAGATCATCAAATCATGAAGAGCCTAATCTAAGGAGATGAGTCAATAGAATATATTGTGGAGGTGTATGCAGTATAAACATGAGGTGTGTTTAAATGCTCAGGCTAGTAACAATCTAATGAACTAATATGGGGTACAAGATCAAGGAGATCAAGCTTAAGGCTACCACAATCATCTAGAAGAAACAAAAGAGGAGAACCTAACCAGCAGCTGTATGGAGACAATATTTGAGGGTCACTTAAATGAATTAATAAGTAGAGCTAATGTGATTTAATAAGCACATTAAATATGGAAGGGTTAGAGGAAGTAGATAGTGTATCTTCATGGGGGATTGAGTTTAATGTGATTATGAGGACAAAACACAGTCCCTGAGAGCACAGACTCTGTAGTCTAACTGCCAGAGTCTAAATCCAGGCCCCAATGTTTTAGTATGTGACATTGAGCAGTCAGGAATTACATAACTCAAAATTGTCTTTTAGAATGTCATCCTTGATTGTGCCAATGACCATTGCATTGCATGGATGGGCATGGGGAAGAAGGTCATGAAAGGGCCAGAGAGAACTGAGAACGTGAGGAAGAAAGTAGAAAGGCCAGCATGAGAGGAATAGGGTGAAAGCGAGGAGACAAACATATGTCAGCATACATAGTACCTCACTGCTCCTGTCCGCCGCACACTGAGGTTAAGTTCATACTAACTACACTGCTGTTATGTCCACTTTAGTCTTGAGAAAGTTAAAATTCAGATATTATGGGACTTGTCCAAGTTCACATAGGCAATAGGAGTCAGATATATAATTCAAGACCTGTCTGATCTCATTATAAACCTGTCCTTTCATTCTTGTACAATAGAAATGAATGCAGAGATAGATGGTATTCCTGAATTGCTGGTGGAGGAAAAGTGCATCAATACATGAAGGTGCACATGGAAATTTTGTGTTCCACTCCCCACCCCCATTGCTGCCCCAGAAGAGACAAATGGCTACACTGTTCTAGGACTTGAGATTTCCAGGCAGGTACAGCATTGATGAGGAAAGAAGGGAATTAAGAAGGATTGCAAGGGGAAAGTAAAAGAAAAAAAAACCTAGGCTAAATTCAGAAGCCAAAAGTGGTTCCAAAGGGACTATTACATCAAGGAAGTCATGGTACTACAATGTTCCATACAGAGAACAACTAGAACCAAAATAAGGTAATAAAATTAACCTCTGTTTCTTCCATTTTGTCCCTTTTGAGTTGAGGAGAAAGTAATCCCAAATGTCCTGGAAAGTTCAATTGATAACTTGGTCATGCTGAGATAGCATCAGTTACATTACTGGCCTACTGAGGAAAGGAAGAACTCCAAGCAACTTCTCAAGTGCCTCTTATTACAAACACTATGCATATATACCTGCATGCATGTATCAATATATGCAATATATACACTCATTTTATATACATCATATTATATGTGTTACATAGTATATTACATACATGATATATTTTATATAAATATATATGTTACATACATAGTTAGAAGGGAAGATAAGAGAACAAAAATAAAGACAAATAGACAGATGGACAGAAGACAGGAAGACATTCAGATAAAGGCTTTAGTCCTCCAAAATTCAGAAGAGTCCCTACAGACTAGGCAGACATAGCTGAAATAAACGACATCCTGAATTTCAAAGAAATGCTTACAAAACTGGAAGTCCTATACCTTGTGCCAACTAAACATATTGAGGGTCTGAAGATGAAAACAATTAATCCAGTGATTATTTTTTAATATCCAGTAAGAGGCACCAGGGTCACATTTGCAGCTGGCTCACAATTAGGCTACTATTCCTCAAGAGACATTTGTTGCAAAGTCATCAAGTCACTTTGTCCTGAGAGCTGCCCAGCTGGGGTGATGGATCACCTTGCAGGGATCTGCAATGAGCTATTTTCAAGTGATGACAAAGTGTGAAGTTAACTGCTTGTTTGAGAACTTTCTATTTCATCCAAAGTAAATTCAAATACAATTGAAAATGTGACCTTTTATTATTAGAGCTCTCTTGCCTACAAGTAAAATTGAATTTTAATTCCTCTATCTTCATGTGTATACAATACAGTGGGAACATTACAAAATTTGGCTCCATGCCTCAAAGAGAAATTGGCTATGGGATTATCTGGATTAAAAACAAAGCCTTTCTTAAAAGATGTGTTTAATTTTTGTGAATGTTAATTTTTTTTCTAAAACTAAAGAACAGTGCTTTTAAATTTCAGTTTTTCTTAATCATGAAAATGCCACCAAAATTCTGAATCGGCCAAAGAGATATAACTCGGGCAAATTGGAAGAGTTTGTTCGAGGAAACCTTGAGAGAGAATGTATAGAAGAAAAGTGTAGTTTTGAAGAAGCACGAGAAGTTTTTGAAAACACTGAAAAAACTGTGAGTGTTTCCACAAAATATCAGAACAATATGCCTTAGAACAAAGAGTAGAAAACATAAATTTTAAAAAGAGAAAGAAAGAAACTCCTTTTTTGGTATTTTAAAAAGCAGCCTTATTAGTCACCCACCACGACTCAGGGAACTGAGCGGAAGAGGGGGCGGAAAGATTGTGAGAGCCATGGTGGGGGAGACGCTCCGGAGGCATAGCACCCATCAGTAACAACACACTTGGGCCAGGAAGACCTGGATGAGTACTAAGATATACAGGATCCCTTGCCACAAGGACTAATACAGACAGCCCATGAAGGAGGATATACAACTGATCAGGGATGGGGAGGGGGGGAATTGGGGAAGTCGGGATAACAACGCATGGTTTGCCCACTAAATAATGTAACTCATTATGGACAATAAATATATATTAAAAAAAATCTTATACATCCTTTATATGATAAATGATATAAAAAGGAATGAACATCAAAATACTTTGAGTACTATGATTAAGTTTTCCTCTTTTTTTCTTTTAGACTGAATTTTGGAAGCAGTATGTTGGTAAGCAATTCATTTGATCTCTGAGCTATTATATGAAACATTCAAGAACTACTCATTTTTTTCTCTGTACAAATAGATGATATATTAAACTCTGTCAAAAAGACTGAGAAGAATCAGTCTAACTCTTTAACCCAAGATGAAATGATGATATACTGTGGGTTTATATTACTGTGGGAGGTATCAACTGGAAGATATGATAATTTCTGCCTGGGGCTTCTAAAAGAGCATTGTTCCTCCACAAAAGGCTGTAAGGAAGAAACTAAAATGACTGTACCTTGGAGTGGAATGAGAGTCTGCAATCCTCAGTGGAGTCAGAGAATACAGGCTTGCAAATGTTTACTGCTTCAAATCCTCCTCCGTCTACTATAGCCTCCATGATTGCACTTGCCTCCCTTCCTGTGCTCTTTTGACCTCCTCTAATGCTGCTCTTACACAAGGGGCCCCTTGCACACTTTACCTAGGCTACCATGTTAAATGCTTTAGCTAGTGATTGCTTCCCAGCTTCCCGGGGCTCACTTCCTCACCTTTCTCCAGTGTTGACTAAATGTCACCAACTCAATGAGGACTACCTTGACCATCAATGAATACTTCAACTGCCCACTTCTAGTCCTGCCACTCTAAACACCTATGTCCTGAACTGGTTTTGTACAATAGGACCAGAAGTGTGAGATTTTTGGCTTTTTTTTCAGATATTAGGGAAAAAAATCACACACATACACATACACACACACACACATACATGGGAACCAAGTCTGAACACTGAAGATAATTTCAAACAATAATTTAAATAATTTTATACATGTAACAGTTTTTTGATGTGGAATTGTCCACTTGTGCCATCACATTGGTGCTCAGAAAGTTTTGAAGTGTGTATTGATGTAGAGTTTGGGCTTTCATATTGGAGATAGTCTGTAGCACTTTTCACTGTTGTAACATAATTTTTCTTTCTGTTACAATTCATCATTGATTTCCCCACCCTGTTAGCATGTAAGCTTCATTTTGACAGGGTATCAATTGTTCCACTTATTTGGTGAATTTCTAATACCTAGAACAATATCTATAACATAGACACACAGTAAATATTTGTCCAATGAATTGACCTGAAAAAGGAAAATCATACCTTATTGACAACCAATATTACTGTTTGGTATATTATTTTTAAATTTTTGTCCACAACAACAAATTTTGCAACTAAGTTAACTGTAGAGATCAAGAAACTCATGGTGTGGGGAGAAGTAAGGAACAGGTAGGGAGGATAATAGAACACATGTGGTGGCATGCTGGGGGGAGGTAAAAGTGAGGATGGGGGCAGAAAAAATTGGGTGAAGAAAGAATGTGGTGAAGATCAACCAAAACTAATGATGTTTTAAAACTGCTACCTTATAAGCTAATGAAAATAATTAATGAATGGTATTAAAAATATTAACTTAAAATTTATCAGTCTAATTGTGCAGGAGTTTTCACAGGTTGACTTATCTCAGACTATCTTCACAGTTAGAAACTAATTTGGACACCCCATTCACTGAGTTCCATTAACATGAGGTTCAATGCTATTTGCCACAGTTCCTGTTCTGGAGACACTACTTGTCATTCTGGTACCCTCATAACTCATCATTTCTCCACTTTTGTTTTTAAGTCATGAGAGGAAAACAAAGTTTACTCTGTCATATCTTATCTTTCCTTGTCCTTGAGGATGAATTTGATCCTCAAGGTATCACACTCATCTGCTGAGTTAGTCACTCTAAAGTTCATCCAAACAATCTTTTTGAGTTTTTCTTCCAATTGTGACTTATTTTTAAAAGCAGGTCTATGTCTACTTTCCAAAATCAGTATTCCTGGATATGCCTGAACTCCAATGATCCTTTTGCTGTCCAATCCCCACACAATTCAGCCCCAGTAGAATACTTTAAATTGGGTCCCTGCCTCCCAGGTTTGCTATACTTTTGAGTCCTTAGGAAATATCAAGGACACAACTCTGTCACTACTGTTGAGCCTACCAAAGCCTAAAATAAGAGAAACAAAGAGAAATGAATGAAATGATATCCATGTCCCTCATATTTATTGACAATAATTATATACATTGTATGAGCAAGTCTTGTGTTGGTACCCCCATTACCCTTCTCTGTCCCCAACCCCCTGGGGTCCCTCCTCAGTGAGCTTACTGGACTGGTCCATGGGTATGGAGGTTATGGATTGTAAAAGAGGTAGCCAGTTTTTTTTTTCTTTCTGTGATGTTGCTGAGGGGGACAATGACTCTGGATATTCTCCCCCACCATGGCTCTTAGAATCTTTCTGCCCCCTCTTCCGCTCATATCCCTGAGTCATGGTGAAGCTGAGATTCCTACCATAACAGTAGCCTATACTACTTCTCATAAAGAGAGTGTGGATTTGCACTGCTGTTTCATTTTCTACCATTGCCTAATCACCCAAAGGACCTCATTGGAGAATTGTCACATGAATTGACCACATGATTTACCATCCATCAGGCACTTTATGGAATGCAGTTCACAGAAGCAATTCATAGACTGTCAAAGTCAACCTTCACACCATCCTTGCAGATGAGGCATTGTGAAATCCATTTCGCAATGAAGGAAACTGAGGATTGTAGAGGGTAAGGGATTTAGCAAGGATCACCCAGCTGGGGAGTCACAATACCTAAAAGAGAACCTAAGTTCCTTAATGACCAACCCTATTCTATTACTATTTTCTATTACTATAATATCCCCACAACCCTAATGTCTAACTACTGTCACCATTAAATAGGAGCCTAGTAGTCTCAAAGGGAAATCTGTCACTTACAAGGTCTTGTCACCTTATTCTTTTGACCCCTACTGCCTATAACTTTGTTTTGGCATATAATACACACAGACAAGAACCCAAAGGAGGGCTAAATGTAGGATAAAATGACACTCGTTTTGAAGATATGTCTCAGCAAACGAGTTCCTGTGTCGCTGGCTGCAAGCCCAGACCCTTTCAGTGAAACATCCTAAATAATTCAGATTTGTTGGGCTATAATATTAAGTGCAAATGTAGCTCATTTTTAGACCAGTTCTGAGCACCAATAATAATAAAACAAATAATGTATTTTGTTTTCATAGACTGGGATAAAATTGCAGTATCTGTGAAAAGCACATTGGATCAAGGGGCAGAGGGGACAAGGTCTAATTTTCACAGCAATTTGATTTTCCAGAGAGAGACTCTGAGGAAGCATTATCAGTCAGTCCTTTGAGCAACAGAACCTGAACACATGCTCCCATCAAGGAGAACAGAGAACAGGGAGGCGTGAATGCAGATGTCAGGGAGTATGGCTATAAAGTAAAACTGATCATTAGAAATTTCTATTGCATTCCTCCCTTTTTCTCTTTCTTTGAATTTTAGTGGCATTTTATCTCATATGTTTTTCTATCTCATCTAGTGAGTCTTACTGATCCAGCTGCCAATTTTTCTTCAGCATTGTGTTTCTAGCTCAAAGTACATACATAGCACTCTCCCTTCTGGTTGTGTTCATCCTTTTCTTTGGAAGCTTCCTTAGAAGTCTGCATTGAGGCAGAACACTCAGAAAGAATGATTAAAGGTTCTTTACTCCCCCTGACCCTTCTCCTCTGACCTATGCCTTCTTCATTTTCTTACTGACAATGTCTTCAAAGGCTTTCAGCAACTCTAGTCAATGTATACACAACTCAAACAGATCAGAGCATTTTTAAGTGCCTTATGATGCATTGAACATCATTTTTCATTTGGAGCCTACCTTGTAGAGAGAGAGAAGACTACCTTTAAGTGTGACTTATGTATCTTCCATCTTTCCTGTTGCCATGAACCCTTACTTCATCTGATACTTAGACAGAAATCATGCCTAGGCTGCCAGTTCCTTGAGAGGAAGCACCTATTATTGTTCAGCTCAACTTGTTCTGAACAATATAAAGTTTGAAAGGCATATAAACATATTTGGTGAAGTGATTCAATTTAATTTGATTTACAATTAAACTCTGCTACCATTCCATAAGAAAGAATTAAAGGCCTGGGAGGTGGCTCTGTGGATTAAGGTGCTTATATGCAAAGCCTGATGGTCCAAGTTTAATTTACCACTAACCACGTAAAACCAGACTCATACCATTCTGTGAGTGTGACTCTCTCTCTCTCTCTCTCTCTCTCTCTCTCTCTCTCTCATAAATAAATAAATAAATGATATTCTGGGCTAGGGAGATGGCTTAGCTCTTAAAGATACTTACTTGCAAAGTCTGCAGGCCGGGGTTTAATTTCCTAGTGTCCATATAAAGCCAGATACCCAAAGTGCTGCATACATCTAGAGTTCCTTTGTGGTGGCAGGAGACCCTGCCACACCCATTCTCCAACCCCCTCTCTCATAAGTAAAGATATTTTTAAAAGATAGAAGTGAAAAATTATCTCACTTTTTGCTGATATAGTATGTTTCCATACTAACTATGCCCACATCTCTTTCAGGACAATTTTCTAGGACAGAATTAGCCTGAAAACCTGTGCTGGGGTGGCTTTTAGAAATTTGGGGAACATGTGTATCATTTGCCTACAGACAGCTAGCTTGCAGATCAGCAGTTCTTCTCAGAACCTAAAATCAGACTCATAACCTCATTCTAAGCAGTTTATCTGATCATTTGATTTCTTAATCTGTCTCAAAGATGGAGATCAGTGTGAGTCAAATCCATGTTTAAATGGTGGCAGTTGTAAGGATGACATTAATTCCTATGAATGTTGGTGCCAGCTTGGATTTGAAGGAAAAAACTGTGAACTAGGTAAGTAACATTTAATTATTCATGGTTCAAAGTTTCTATTTTAAACAAGAAAATGAAATATTTATGTCATTAGTTTCTCTTAAAAACATACTTTCAAAGCTCATAAATATTTACTTCATCTTTAGTCAGTTTTCAGGATCTGAATTCAAGAAACCATGGTAAAGCAAGAACATTTCATAGCAAATAATAAGTGGAAATGTTTCAATCAGTTTATGTACTAATTCATAAAATACTCATAATTCATAATATAGAATATAGTTATAAATCAAGAGTGAGAGGCTGGGGAAATGGTTGAGGGGTTAAAGGTTCAAATGTCTGGCACCCACATAAATTCAGATATAAAGTGATACATGGCAATTCATATTCCATGGACTATTTCAGCAATCCCACTGAGGAGGGCCCTCAGCAGGTTGGGGGCAGGGAGGAGGGAAATGGGAGTGCCATCACAAGACTTGTTCGCACTGTGTTTCTAATTATTAACAATAAGTTTTTTAAAAAGTGGAAAGTGAGTCTAAAGTTTGTGCAAGTCACTATGCATCTCATACAACATGTATGTCAATAAATGAATTAATTAATTTTTTGAATACACATGATATGATTTCATTTATTAAAATTTGAAACATGCAAAGTTAAGTTATCATGCCTAGGAATATATACTTCAATGGTGAATTAGTTTGAAAAGGCCAGGAAGGGCTGAGGAAATAGCTCAGTGGATAGATAAGGTGCTGGCCGCCTAAGTGTGAGGACCTAAACTCAGATCTCTAGAACACACGCACATCTGGGTGCACCCCAGTGCACCGAGGCAAGATGGGAGGTTGAGATAGGAGAATGAAGAACAAAGAAATCAACTGTAAAATTGGTGTTTTAAGCTAACATTTCTTAATGTTATAGGAGGTCAATTTATGCACAGAAGAAAACTGTAGCTCCAATCGGTCAAAAATCAGAGGCATAAATGCTTTAGTAATGACTTGAATGAACTTCAGTTTGATCAAATCAAATTTAAGGTTTGAATAACTATACGTAAAACTCTGAGAAAACTGAACTTATAAAATTGTTTGTACTTGTGACAAAATTGTTATCAGTCTAGGTAGCAGAAGGCAAGAATATGTCCACCTGGAGTGTGCCAAGCCAATTATCTCGTGTAGCAGGCATTCTGCCACACATAGAAATACTTTTAACATGTTCAATTTGTTATAAAAAAATCAGAACTTATTACTCAATATTACTGTACTGGTTGCATCAAAAAGTCACATAAAGGGCTAGAAATATTGCTTAGTGCTTAAGGCACTTGTTGCAAAGCCTAACAATCTGAGTTCAATTTCCCAGTACCCATGTAAAACCTGATGCACAAAGAGGTATGCATGCATGTGGAAATATTTTGCAGTGGATGGAGGCCCTGACACACACATTCTTTCTATCTGAATCTCTTCTATCTCTCTCTGCTTACAAATAATAAATAAATATTTTTTTTCAAAAAAATTAACATAAACAAATCTAGGGCTTTTATATCCCTTATCTTCTCATAGCGTAGGATTTTGTTTTGATATCTTTAAAGCTCAGCTGGTTGATAAACAACAGGGGAATTGTGTCAGAGTGCTCTCTGTGTGACAATAGAGGAAAGCAGCAACAAAGCATCTATAAATTATCAAAAGCTTCTGGCCTCAAGCTCAACTAAAGAATGATCTCAAAAGCCATGAAATAACAGTTTCTACAGTATGTGGGCCCCAAGTATCTTGCTTTATCCTGTCTTGAAAATGGAAAAATAAAATAAAAAGAAAGATTTCCATTGTTGCAACTTTTGGGTTTTCCTTTTCCCTAGTTCATGAGATTCCTAGTTGGGGCAGAGAAATACTAACCTGAGAGAATGCTTTCTAGTTAGAAGAATGAGAATTAATAGGCCGGTAGGTCTCTGGATAAAATAGAGACCTCTCTAGGTCCTCTTCTGCATAGCAAATCCAGATCTCTCTTAGATATATCAAGGTCTGTAAGAATTTGAACATTCTGTTCCTTCTAAAGAATATGGAAGACTTTTCTACAGTAAGATATAATAAAAAAATCACAGGCATACAAATACTTTTTCCTTTTAGCAGCACCTCACAGACACTACGGTCATATTTACTTTGCCTTTCTCTGATAGGAGAAGATATTGCATTTAACTGAGTAAATTGCACATTTGGTGGCAAATTTGTTAATTAGAATAAGTATTGTTCAAACTTTGGTTGGCAAATCTATGATATCAGGTGCAGACAGAGTAAAATACTTACTTTTGTAAGTAGGTGTGTATGAAGGGAATTAGAAATAGTTTTTTGTGCTAACATACAGAGAGAAGAACAGATGCTTTAAGAAGTTATTCAATAGATATTCTAGACACTGACACCTCAGTCAGGACCAGGGAGAACCCATACCCAGCAGAGTATATGACATGTAGTTCTCAATAATTGATGAATGAGTTCCATCCTGTTTCTTAGGTCCTGCTCTTCTGACCTCTCTGCTGGAGTTCCCTGTGCTATTATTCTATTTCTAGAATACTGAGCATTTTGTGTGCAGGCAAAAGACTGTTAATGGTGCAACAATATTTGCCACCACATGCACAAATCCAGCCAGAGATCAAGGGCAGCAGCAACATGCTAGGACTTAAAGGGCAATGACAAATGAGGAAATGATGAAGAGGTCTGCTTACTAAACCACAGATGCAGAATCAGAATTAGAAAAGTCACATCAAAGTTACTCATTCCAATTCCATTGTGGACAAAACCACTCTGTTCCCACCTCCACTTCTGCTAATTTATCACAATCTCATACTGATGGGACACTTTCTATGGAAGGTATTTGATTTGGATGAACACTTGACTATTGCTTTATACCAACAACATGAAAGCTAGTAATGTGAAAAAAAAAAGCCAGAGATGTTATCAACATTTGTGAAGAGAAAGGTTCTCAAAAATGAATAAATAAAAAGATCAAAGACCATCTATTTGGATCATTCATTTAATGAATTATTGGAAGCAAAGATTAAAGCTCAGGTTGGTCTCTTTGTGCCTTTGATAACAGTTAATTTCCCTTATTATATAAAGTATAAGAAAGGAATATGGGGTAATTATTACTTTAGCTTATGGTAGCAAAAGTAAAATGGAGTTTTAAAATTTAGCTAAAGATAAAGCTTAGTGGTAGAGTGCTTGCCTAGCATGTATGAGACCCTAGGTTCAATCTCCAGAACTACAACAAAACATAATGTCAATTAGATTATAATTCCAAAATGAAAATTGGCATTAATAGATTAATTTAACTCCAATTCACATTAGATTTGTTATTCAAAAATTCATACAATGGAGCCTGACATGCTAACATCCACCTTTAATCTCAGAACTTGAGAGACTGAGGCAGGAGGGTTGGGCTTGAGATCAGCCTGGACTACTTAGCAAGACATTGTCTCAAAAAAAAAAATTACAGCATTCAAAAGCATATAGTTACTCTGTTAGCCTGTATTACCCCAAAACTGAAGTTATTGATACAAACTTATTTGGGGAAAAATGCAATCCTAGGAGTCAAGATTAAGGTGCTAGTGGGGAAAGGAGAATCAACAGGAATATATTATCAAACTACTTGCCAGTGACTGCAACTGATTGCTTGATACCTAAGAACTGTTTGCAAGAAGCCATATGAATTGAACTCAGGAGAGTCTAAGAGTCAAGAAGTGCTGAAAGAATTTGCCCATCGGGCTCTATTTCCCATTGGTCAAAAGTCCAGCTTATGGGTGACGAACTCTTCCATTTTTCCCAGTTGAATATGCTTGGGAAACTAGAAAATCATATAGCCTCAGCATCAACGGGGAAGCCTCAACATAGGAGAAGACTTATAGTACAGATATGAGCCAAGGTAATTGAAGTCTGCACTTGTGTGAGATCAGCTGAAGCTTGTGTAGAGTTCATCATCACAGCACTAGAAAAAGAAACAGGCAAGGTTATGAGGACCAAAGGAAGGACATATGTAGCAGTATCTCATTTTTCAACTTTTCATGGTATACCTGCACTGACAGTTGAACATTTTTTAATATATTTTTTCCTTTATTATCCATAATTAGATACATTGATATCCCCAGTTTGCCATTTTCCCTCTTCACTGCCCCCAATCAGCTGGATATCCTCCTCTGTGGGTAGTCTGAATCAGTTCATGGAGTAGGGGATTATGGATAGCCTAGGAGTCAACCCGGTTCCACCTTTGTATGTTGTTACTGAGGGAGTCATGTCTCTGGAAGTTCTCCCCCACCATGTCTCTTACGATCTTTCCACCCCCTCTTCCACTCAGTTCCCTGAGTCATGGTGGGTGAGTATTGAGGCTGCTTTATTGTTGAGGTCTTAGGGGTCTCTGTACTTCTGCTTTAGGTTGTGTTGAAAAACTTTAGTGTCTGTCTCGCTGGCTTATCCTGGGTTGACTGACTGGCTGTGGTTATGGGTCTCTTGCTTATCCTACCACTCTCTGAGGGTTTCCATATGGATCCTCCATGTAGGTCTGGGGTGGCTCATCTCTTGCCAGGATGTCAGCTATCAGCCTGCCGCTCATTGGTAGGGTTGGAAGAGCCACAGCTCTCTCGCCATCTTATGAAAAATACAAACAGAATCTCCATCGGAGAGTGAGATCTATATGAACATTCTTAAAGCAAGTTGTACCATAGCTGAGCATCTAAAGAAGGGGAAAGGGTCTTCCATTCATTTGGTTCTTTCACTGCTCTAGAGATAGAAAACTGCAAAAGGTGAGCCATGTGTAATTAAGTAGCACAAAGTTAAATGGCAGGGATAAGCCAACTTCATCAGGAAGTTCAATTAGTGTAAATCTAGGTTAAATTAATTTATTCATGACAATTTTCAATTTGGAGTTAAAAACTAATTGACAAAAGAGATACTTAAGGTAATATTTTATTGGGAAGCTAAAATAAGTGAAAACAAAAGAACTATTAGGTAAATGTGAACAAAACAAATCAGTAGGGCAACTTTAATACTAAACAAAGTTGAATTTGAAGTGGAAAGGTTTACCAAAGACAAATTTTTTATAATAAGAGAGATTGCATTAAGAAAATGTGAGCTGCTATATATATATATATATATATATATATATATATATATATATATATATATATCCACCTAAGCAGCTACAAGTTGCTTCTATGCACTGAAAGTTGTAGTGTTCTCCAGATTCTACTTCTGGAGGGAGGGAACGATCAACCCTCTACTCTGGAAACCAAGCAACTTCTAGAATAGCTATGCAACAGCTACTGAGTTTCACTGCAGAGACACAGGAGCTACATAAAATTATGGGATTGCTGATCCTCATTGAAAGAAACAAGTATAAATATGCCTTTCAGAACAAAATGATTGTATATACCAAAACCTAAAAAGCACCTAAAGGATTAGAATAAACATACAAGCTTAAGTGATGCTGGATATCAAGGCAACATACAAAAATCATATATATATATATATATATATATATATATATATATATATATATATATATATATATATATATATATATATATATATATATATATATGTGTGTGTGTGTGTGTGTGAATATATGGTGTATTATGGTAATATATATATCACAGAAATAGAAAATAAGATTTAGAATAGAATGAAAAATTAAATGCTTAGGAATAAAAGTAAGAGATATATACAAGAACTCTACATAAACTGTGAGGCATTTCCCTCCCTGTAGGAACTGACTAGTACAACCATGACCCCACAGTAACTAAGGTTGCTCCATTTGAAGAGGTCTCTTAAGGGGATTGGGGGAGGGGAGGACTTAAGAGGATAATATGTTCAGATAATAAAGTTCCCAATAAAATTTGATTCCACACAAATAAATTAAACAGTGATGAAAAAATAAAGGGGCTCTAAAAATGAAAGAATGGGCTGTGTTCACAGATTAATGGATACAATATATTAAATAAAATAATTCTTTCCTAATGGATTCAATTCAATACCAATCAAAACCTACAGAAATCTTTGTGGATTTTTTGTTTGCTTGGGGTTTGTTTTTTTTTTGTTTGTTTGTTTTGTTTTGAGGTTTTTTTTTTGGTGTTTATGGTGGGGGGTATGCTTTACCAGCTAATTCTAAAATGAAGGCATATGAAAATGCAAAGAGCCAGGATTACCCAAAACAATTTTCAGGAAAATGAAGTAGGAATTCTTAGTTGGTATAAATTATTTGGTCTAAAATAAAGTTGGAATATTATATATCAAGGCTTATAGAAAGATTAAATATGATAGTGATATTGATATAATGATAGACAAATAAGATCAACAGCACACAATTAGAAAATCTAGAAACACACATGAACCCAGATTTCATTTATGACACAGATATCACTAGAGAATTAGTGAATAGTTAGTGTTTTTAATAAGTAGTGATGTGAAATTACATATTAATTTGGGGAAATGCATCTGTATCCCTACTTTACACCATGTACTAAAACCAAATACAAAAAATATTAAATGTAAAACAACAAACTTTGTACTCATGACTCGAATAAACAAAAGTCTCTCAAACCAAAAAGCACTCACTACAAAGGAAGAAACTGATGAACAGGAATATTTTAAAACTAAGAATGTCTGTTCAGCAAAATGCACTGTTTAGGTAGAAAAAGCAAGACATAGAGTGGTAGAAGATATCTTCAATGCATATATCTAATAACTAGAACTCACATACACTGTGTATGAGAATTTAAATACTTACCTTGGGGCTGGAGAGATGGCTCAGAGGTTAAGGCACTTGCCTCCAGTGCCTAACTACCGAAGTTCAATTCCCCACTACCCACGTAATGCCAGATGCACAAAGTGGTGCAGCAACTAGAGACCCTGGCACACCCATTTTCTCCATCTGTCTCTCTTCTATCTCTCTCTTCTTGCATATACATAAATAAAAATATAAAAACAAATAAATAAATACCTTCATTTCAGTATATAGGGTGTATCTACTAGACTTAACTAGATGATCTGATATTTCAACTCATAAATATAACACCATAAAAATCCATGTTCATGTTACCAAAATAAAAATGCTCATTAAGACATTATACATAATTTCCTAAAAAATGGAAGCAACCCAAATATCCAAATAGAACAAGATGAATGAAGTTGTAATAGTAATACAATGAGATGTAGATGAATTATTGCTACACAAAACTACATAGATTAATCTCATAAATAAAGTCGTCAATGAAAGACAGAAGAATGTTTATTTTATCTTTTGGTTATAATTATAAAAACTTTTCACTGTTAGAAGTCCAGGTAATGATAACTTTTGGCAAAAGAAGTAGTGTAGAGTGACTGTGAGGGAGCATTAGGGAGGTAGAGTCTCTGATCTGCTAATGTCCTATGTATTGTCCGGGCGGTGTTTAGACAAGTGCATTTCCTTTGGGAAGACTCATAGTAAAAGTTTTAACCATTTTCCTAAGTTCCGGTCATCTTTTATTCTTCTTTTAAAAAGGGGGGTTAATTGTAGTCTATGATTTAGTGAAATTGCAACATATAATATTTTGGTTATATAACCAAATCAAAATATTGCTACCACCATTGCTGAAAATTGTATTTTACCTTTCTACTCTTATCTGAAGGCTCCCAAGTTTCTTCTATGATTGCTCTCCGCTTATATTTGACCCATTCAAGAGTCACAAATCCATGAACTTTTGAGAAATGCAGGTGGAATAATGTCATTCATTTGGACTTTGCTTTCTTTTAGATGCAACATGCAGCATTAAAAATGGCAGATGCAAGCAGTTTTGTAAAAGGAATACTGATAACAAGGTGGTTTGTTCCTGTACTGAGGGATACCGACTTTCAGACGACCAGAAGTCCTGTGAACCAGCAGGTCAAAATCTAAATTACTCATTTAAGGAAAATCTATATTTAATTCTTTAACATTTAAGCTTCCTTATTTTAATCACAAGTACATTTGTATCTACTTTATCTTGAAGTTAAAGAAAAGATCAGTAGCTTGAACTGAACAAATTGATTTTCTAAATTGGATCATCATGGTAGATGTAAATTCTGTAATTATCTACAGCCTGATTTCAGTTCTATGTTCCTTTTTTCTGACTTTTATAACACAAATTGATATGTATGACTTCTCTGTATATATTTGTAATTCCCAAATCAAATGAATGTACTAATATAGATATATATTGGCTAAATGACAGGTTCCTAGTAAAAGGATGCTAAGTTTTAAGCTTGTGTCTCTCAGAGACTAACTAATGGAATTTCTAAAAGTTATTTCCTGACATTGGGTCACAAGCTGTGTTTCCATACTTGGCAGAAACTAACTTCACGTTTGACTAGGCTGATGAACACATCTTTATTTTTCGACCATTGCAATATGTCCCAGTCATGTGGACCATTCTACCCTGCTGATAGCTGGTTGGTGTATTTGGAATATCGCTGCACTATAATCATATTGCTCTTCTCTAAAGAAAACTACTTGGGAAATTTTGAGTCTAAACAAATTAAGATCTGCAGGATCATTCATATTTGACACAAGATGGCCAATCTTAAAGCAAACTCAATAAAATTTATTTGGAATTTCCAAAGCCAGATATTTTCTTAAACTGCTATATTAAATCATGCACCACTCCTCTGTAACTGGGTCTGATACCTATCTCAGCAATGCAGCAAGCAGAGGAAATTAAAGGAAGGACCAGAAACCAGGATTATACCTGGTGCAAGTGAAATGAAGAGTCTCTAATGCTTTGGGGCTTGCCAGCCTGCCGTTCTGCTTTCTTCTTCACATACACTGCCTTAGATATAGCCTGCCTTGGGGCATGTATATGTGTGTGCACATATGTATGTTTGTGTTTAAATTTAAAAATCTAACTTTTAATGAAGACAGATGCCATAGTAGCAAAGCTCTTATCAGCTCTTCAATGTTAAAAGAGAGAATTGAGAACCATTTCCAAATATTAAGAGTTATATTTGAATATAGCCTGAGCTTTAGCAGAATATATAGGCCAAACCAAAAATAAGCTGTTCTGCCTTTTCAAAGATAATGCTGCCTTTTTTCTAGCCATTATTGATTATGAATATTTATATATAAGTATTTTGAACTAATTTCCTGTTTTCTCAATTCCATGCTGCCTTCACCATACTTTAACACAGCTGGTTGCTATAGAAATGTCAGTTATAATGAGTGTGGCTAGGAAGAAAGTAAAAACTGAAAATGAAATGACTTTGTATGACTGCAAATTTCCACTCTGGTAGTCCCCAGTATATAAGTAGATAAATTTTTAAGGAAATAAAGAAACACAAGGAAAAATATAGGTAGCTAGGCCTTGAGTAAATTATGGCATGATAAGCATATTAGGGTCCTATTTTGTAAACAATTAATAGCCAGGCAATTAATTAAAATGATCAAAATACCTTTGAATCTAGAGTACAAAAGAAATCTTCTTACACCTTGCTTTAAAGTCTTTTGGAATCCCTCAAGTTGCCATCACACTTCCAGTTTTCTTCTGCCATTTTGTAGTTTTAGGTTTTTTCCACAGATTGTTTCTAGTGAACTTCATGAGAGGTCCTCTCTCTCATTAAAATAAACAAATGTTTCCCCAGGAGCCTATTTAACTTCAAGCCCTCCACTCACTCAGGCCTTCTTCATAGCTTAACAAACAGCAGAAATCCCATTGACTTTACCCTAATTTGAAAGTTACATGAAACTCCTCACCAGATTTCCATACACAAGCACTTTGAAGACTTTATTAAAGAAACTAATAGAACTTCGAGTTAAGATGATAGTATAGAAGACACACCCAAAACAACAGGGGAACAGAGAGAACATAGAGACATAGATTTGGCTTTGATTCCCCAGTACCCACATGAAGCCAGATGCACAAAGTGGCTCACACATCTGGAGTTTGCAGTGGCTGGAGGCCCTGGCATGCCATTCTTCCCCCCCACACCATGTGTGTGTTTGTGTGTGTGTGTGTGTGTGTGTGTGTGTGTGTGTGTGTCTGTGTGTCTATGTGTCTGTGTCTGTCTTTTCTCTCTCTCTCTCTGCTTGCAAATAAATAAAATATTTTTTAAAATGTTTTTAGAAGATTCCATACAGTTATCCCCTCTCCCAAATCATGAGGGTGTATGGCAGATAAAGCTCAGGAGATTCAAGATCCTTCAACATGACACGAAAATATAGCCAGCCTTCTACCATAAAATGTACCACGTCTACCTCATCTGCAGGGGCCCAAGAGAATTTGCAGAGGAAAGGAAGCAGCAAAATGAATATTGCTCCCATTGCTAGTCTGACAACAACTCCATTGAAAGGCAACAGACACTGTGGACTGTCAAACACATAGAATCAGAAACCCAGAGGCTACAGAGAACTCAACACTAAACCAGACTGTTAACAGACTTACCAAAACTAAGGGACCATTTGGGAAGAGAGGGTGGGAAGACAAAGTTCGGTCCCCCCCACCCCCACCCCTGCCAAAGACTGACCTTATGTACCCAACACTGAACATCAATAACCCTACTGAAGAGAGGCCTCAGAGCAAATGGAAATGGGACCAAGGAAGAGGGGATGTAAGGCCCAATGTCTTTAAAAAGAAAAAAAAATGAAAACAAATAAATTTAAAATAAAAAAAGAAACTAATGGATAGTAGTTAGACTATAAAAGTTGTACTAAATTTGATTTCAGAACATCTACAAAAATAGTGGATATAAAGCCAAATGTTCCCATGAAAACTTTCCACTAAAATTACACGAGGAGTCTTTTAGTTTGAGATTTTAGCCATTGGTGAGATATTTTTAACATTGATGATCCTGCTTCTCTAAAGTGACAGCCTCATTGGCAAATTGCATCCTGTTAGATGTAAATTCTGTAAGTATCTACAACCTGAATTCTCTTATGTGTCCATTTTTTTCTGATTTATTTACAAGGGGAGAGAGAGATTCTGGGCACACCAGGGCCTCAGGCTGCTTCAAATGAACTCCAGATGCATGCACTACTCTGTGCATCTAGCTTTGCTTGGGTACTAGAGAATTAAACCTGGGTCATTAGGCTCTGTAAGCAAGAGCCTTAACCATTGAGCAAACTTCCCAGCCCTTTTCTGACTTTTGGAACATGAAATAAATGATTTGTGTGATTTTTTTCTGTACATATTTGTAATACAGTTCTAATTGCCATGGAAAATATGCAAATACTATTTTTTTTCAATTTTTTCAGTGCCATTTCCATGTGGAAGAGTTTCTGTTTCAGACACGACTAAGAAGCTCACTCGTGCTGAAACTATTTTTTCTAATATGGACTATGAATATAATTCTACTGAAGCTGAAGTTATTAATATGTACTATGAATATAATTCTACTGGAGCTGAAAACATTCTGGATAACATCACTGAAAGTAGCCAACCATTTAATGACTACACTCGGGTTGTTGGTGGAAAAAACGCCAAACCAGGTCAAATCCCTTGGCAGGTACTCAATATTGATGGTGTGTCAAAAAACTGGAGCTCAGCTGGTAAAAGATAAACCATGTGGGGAACCAGAGGCTAAAATGCTAGAAAGACCTATGTTGTATGAGAGAACTATTTCATTAAGTTTTGGCTCTAAGCAAAATCAAAACACCTATCTTAGGTAACATCAGTGAAAGACAAGTCAAGGGACAGTTACCAGATAAGGTCAAGAAAAAATTGACATCCAGGAAAGGGCACAGTAGAATTCCAGACAAGCGACTGTTCAGCAATATGGAGGTCTGAAAGTGAAGTCTCAGGTGCTGGGATTGATGGTATCTCTGGGAAAATTGGTGAGTCCAAAAGTCTTAGGCCCA
The DNA here is from genome assembly GCA_004024765.1 of Zapus hudsonius. Lineage (NCBI taxonomy): Eukaryota > Metazoa > Chordata > Mammalia > Rodentia > Dipodidae > Zapus > Zapus hudsonius. Next base: position 33,611 of record PVHP010002926.1, on the reverse strand, counting down.
GAGAAACCGTATTATCTGGAAGGGAATGAAGAAAAGGAGCCATGTGGGAAGGAGAATGGCAGAGACTAGGTTCCTGGAATAAGCATAGGAGATGGAGGTCCACTGCACCGTTCTCAAAGTCTGACAGCATCCAAGTCACCAGGGAATGAATCTGTTAGGAGTGAGGTCTCCATCTCACACTCCATGCCAGACCTCCTGAATCAGAAACAATGGGGGCGACACAGCAAGTTTCAGTCCTAGATGCTTTCCAGGTAACTCTAATGTCCTGTGCAATTTGAAAGCCACTGGTCCAAAAGAAACCAATTTATAAAAAGTGAGCCTTCAAAATGCCCAGTACTGAACTTAGCCAACAGTGTTCTGCAGACAACCTGTAGATACAGAACTGCCTGTGTGCATTATCTTGCTTTCCACATTTTTTATGTAAAAACAAAGAATTTATTAGTAACAAAACCTGAGCTATAACTACACCTCAAGGTAAAGCCTAAATGATTCCATCTGTGAGAAGAAACAGACTTCCTCCTCCTGCCTCCAGGCAAGGAACCAGGAGAGTCTTTACATAAAGTTGTGCTGTCCATTGAGGTTACCAGCACACCCAGTACATAACAGACACATGTAGTTAGTGGTTATTATATTTGGGCATAGGAGGTGTGAATAGAATATTTAAATCATTACAGAAATGGACAGCATATATTATAATTTTGTATAATTTAAACTCCTAAGTGGCCACAATCCTGATTTGGTAGTGATTTCAAAGATTCTTCACACTGAAATATTTTCTCTACTGAGGTTTGATCTTCTATCTGAAACTGATAGCATTAAAGACATTGCGGTCATAAAGTGGGCCACTACTTAAGGAGTCAAGATCAGGTAAATGTTTCCAAGTTTAACAGCAATGGGATTTTCTGAAACTAGCTATGTAGCTCTCCAGGAATCTTCAGAAGGTATATCATTCTGCCATTTTCTGATATAACAGGTGAGAGCTATTGAGCTTAAGCCTGGAGATGGGGTTGTACTGAAAGGAAGGCAGAATATATTAACATATGCTTTAAATTTTCTTCCTTTTTATCTTTGCTTTTGACCTTACAGCCAATAAAATATGCCACTGTATATCCTTCAGTCCATACTTAAGGATACCTTTTTTAATATTTTATTTATTTATTTGAGAGAAAGAGAGAGAATGGGTGTGTCGGGGGCTCTAGCCACTGCAAATGAACTCCAGATGCATGCACCTTCTTGCGCATCTGGCTTTATATGTGCACTGGGGAATGGAACTCTGGTTCTTCTGCATTGCAGGCAAACACCTTAACCGCTAAGCCATCTCTTCAGCCCAAGGATACCTTATTAGGGCTACTTCCCTCACTCACCATTAAGTCTGCCTTCACTTATCCTCACCTTTCCTGTTCTTCACTAACCTTTCTTTGAATAATCTATCTTGGGTACAGACATTCTATTTAACATCTGTGTATCTAATAATTTTGTTATTTGTATTCTCATGCCTTTTCATTCATTATGTATCCAACTACCATGAACAAGGTGGTCATAACAAAGAGTCCTGCTTCATGGCATTATCCTCTTTGTGCTAGTAGAACATAGAGCAAAGCTTAAACAGTAAAGGACTCAGGAATCCAGGAGTGTGTTATTCACTAATAATAACATTTTCCCTTTAAATAATATAGTATTTTTAAAGCTCAGGATGCTTATATTATGGGTTTAGCATCACCCTATTCTTTTTTTATTATCCATAATGAGTTAAAATATTTAGTGGGCAAACAGTGAGTTGTTATCCCCAATTCCCCGCTGCCCTCCCCTCCCCAATCCGCTGGATAACATCCTCCATGGGTCGTCTGGATCAGTCCTTGAGACAGGGGACCATGGATAGCCTAGTATTCAGCCAGGTTCTCCTGGCCATGCCTCTGGATAATCTCCCCCACCATGGCTCTCACAACCTTTCCACCCCTATTCCACATAGTTCCCTGAGATGTGGTGGATGAGTATTAAGGCTGCTTTAAGTTTGTGAGTTTAGGGGTCTTTGTTTCGAAATCATTGGTTTCTGTCTCACTGGCTTATCCTGTGTTGATTTAATGGCTGTGGCTGTGGGTCCCTTGTTCATCCCGACATTCTCTGTAGGGTTCCATATGGATCCTCCACGGTATGACTGTGGTGGCTCCTCTTTTGCCAGAATCTCAGGTATCGGCTTACAGTCAGTTGGTAGGATTAGATGGGCCCCAGCTCTCTCGCTGCATCCTGAAAAATACAAACACAATCTCCATCAGAGAGTGAGATCAGTGTAGGTTAACAAATATACACAATTCTGGATTACCAAAATTCTATTTTTAGTAGCTCCCCGTCAATCGCTCCCATAGTGCAACTTGTCTTGGGAGCCCAAGAGTACGGGATCCGGTGCCTATCGTCCTGAATCCCAAGTTCCAGACAAGGGGTCCCCCTCACTAAGTGGAAAATTGGCCGAATTTGAAAGCTGTTGATTGTCTCCCCCAGGCCCAGGCTCCTTGATTACACAAGTGCTCCTTTCTTGGTTCACTGTTCTCTCCCAGTAGAAGGTGTGGTCAGTCTACTCATGGCCGCAGATTGTGTTTCATGTCAGTGGTCTCTGTTTACTCCAGCTGTTGTTGATCAGTTTCCCCTGGCAGCCTGTGCAGTGCCTTCCAACACTACACTAACTGCCTTCTGGGGGCTGGATACCATTCCGGAGGTTGAAGGGTCTCTCGATGCTGATCAATGGCATTCTGTGGTTTCTTCAGCAACAGGGTTTTGCCTCAGGCCTGGGGAGGGCACCCAAGAGCTTTGACAGAATTCTGTCGTGTAGTTGGAATCTCATGAGTCGCTTTGGTCAACATCTCAGTGAGGGAAGGAACCAGTGGTTGAAACCAGGGGTTGTCAGGGTGATCTAATTATTCACGGCTTAGACCCTCTCCCCTACTACTCATGGCCCCTCTTGCCAGGTGACGTTCACTACTTTCTCAATAGGTTACAGTATGCTCATAAGGATTTTATAGTTTTGAACCTAATATGGTTTATCCTCATGCTTAAGCCATTCCCCCCCCCCATCCCTTACCTCTCATTCATAAC
>PVHP010002926.1:0-30424 GCA_004024765.1 Zapus hudsonius | reverse complement strand
CCAAAAAAATCTCAATTGAGTTGACACAATCTGTATTTCCCACCCACTTTCGTTTAAGCACATGCTTGACAGATAACAATGCAAATATGTCCTAAAAGAAATTTTCGTAACTCTGGCAGATATTTGATTTTTCTTTTCAAGCAGTAAAGACAATTAGGTGATGGCTGCAGATCTGAGGAAAAGGATATAAATGATACCATCATTTCAAATCTTTTCATGTTATTGTCATTGTACACTTTAGTGTTGGACCTGTTGTCTTTTTCTAGTCAAGTCTAAATAAGATCAATGGGAATGTTCAAGATCACTTGCAAATGCATGTTCACACATCCACACACATGAGCACATACATTCACTCCCTATTTTATCCATAGGAATTAATATTACTGACTACACAAGATACAAGGGCTAGGTTTTCTCCTTTTCCAAAGGTGAGGTGCTGGGCTGGTATTTTTTAGCACACTTGAGAAACAGCCTGTAATACTTCTGCACTGTTTCCTTCCTAGCCACAGAATGGTCTCTCCATACCCACTTCCATCCATTTCCACAGAAAGGCTACTGGTTTCCAAAATTATGAGGTAGACTGTGTGCACCAAAGCCACTTTTAGACAAAGATGTAATCAGAAATAACGCAAACCATGATCACTATTCATTTGTGGAAAGACCAGCTCTGCCAGTCATATTTAATCTGTAAGGTGGGCATAGTAAATTTAATCGTAGAAAAGACAGCAGTCAGGTGCTACAACCAAAACATCAGGAGAAAGCAAGAGCTGAGGGTTTCAGGGGCCACATATTAACTGAAGCTCTGATATATGAAACACCGTTTAGTACATAGTCTAGAAAAGGGACTCAAAATGCACCCTCTCCATTAAGAATCCATTCTTTTGTCTTACACGTTGATGGGAATGAAGAAAAATATGAGCACTCATGAAGAAATCCCACCAAGAACACAGAGTTCACTGTGATCAGAAGTAACAGAACACTTTGAATGAACTGAGCATGTGTGTTTTAGTGTGTTAAAAGGTTCAGGTGAGCTGTCTGCAAGAACCATGGGGGTAGGAGTGGGGAGAAGACAACTGTTTACTTTGTGGACTTTCAGCCAGGCAGGCAGGTTCTGACCTCAGTTAAAGAATTCCATTTGTTTTTTTTTTAATTTATTAAGTAGAAACTTTATATGAACAAATAATGTATTGGTACCACTGATTCCCTCCCTCCTGCCCCCATTCCACTGAGGACCCTCCTCAATAAAAATAAATAAAAAGTGGACAAACCCTATTCTGAGCCAGGCATGGTGGCACACACCTTTAATCCCAATGCTTGAGAAACTGAGGTAGGAGAATCACTGTGAGTTTGAGGGCAGCCTGGGCTAGAATGATAGAGTGAGACCCAGACTTAAAAAAAATAAAAGAAAGAAAGAAACCCCTTTCTAATCTTTAATGCCCCAAAACAGTGCAGTTTGGGGAGGAACAGTTGGTTAAACTAATGTCTGTGGATTTTTTGGCCAGAAAAGCTGTTCAACCACTGGGCACAGTGATCACATCCTGAGAGTGTAGAGGGTGTTCATTCTCTCCCTCAGGGGAGATCCAACAGTGCATGAAAGTGAGTTGCCCGAACAAGTTTGCTCATTTCTTAATTATTTGGGGTCCTCTACCTCAGCATGCAGGGCTGGAGGCAAGGGTACATGAAGCAGTGCCACCCTGGCAATGATCACTTCCTAGAAGCCCCTTAGGGGTAAAAAACAGCGGCATCCAGGCTCTGACCCCTCTTCCCATCCAGACCAAGAGGATAAGCCAAACAGAAGAGGCTTTTTCTTCAATTGCCCTCCAGAAACCCAGTGATGGACTCAGAACTCCTAAGAAGCAGGGAGACAGGAGGAAGCTGGAAACCTCAGGCATAGAAACATGATTTGTTAGTGACTATATCAAATCCATTGTGAAACTAAAAGAAGACTAATTTCTTATAAGTACATAGGGAATAAATAAAGGCAGTGGAACATTAGAAAAGAAGGAAAGTTGCAACGCCCATGCCACCAGATCACTTTCATTAGTAGCTCAAAAGTGAGATGTTTGAGGAAGCAACACTAAGATTTGCCTATGTAAGGCTTTGAGTTTGGTCCTATGTCTGTGACCATGACAACAATTCTGAACATGAGCAAATTGGCCCCAAAATTTCCTCTTATATTCTCTGCTTTGGACTAAGATCTGTGCAGCCCTAAGTATAAAATACTAGATATTTCTACTTTCTCTTTTACAATTGGCCTTGGTTAAGTATGAGGCATATGATTCTACATTTAATAATCTGAACATAATTATACCAGATTGAAAAAGACATACAATGGAAGAAAGTGGTTAGGCTTTTCTTATCCTCACATTGTATCCTATGCAGTTACCAATATTTAACTACTTCAACCTACAGAGAGGATGTGGAGAAGTAGAGTCCATCTATTCCTTTATGCTTGGCAAAAAATATCTTTCAAACATCATTTCTCCCTCTCTCAGCTTCCATCATCTTTAAGTTGAAGCTATCCTTGAACTTACCTTTCCTCTTCCCCTGTGGTTAGCTTCACAGGTCCAGCCCTTTACATTCAACTAGGATACAATCCTAAGGCACATAGAGTGCAAACTTTCCATATGAATAAAACTGAGGTGACCTTTTGCATGACAAAATGTAAATATTATAGAAATGTCTTATTGAGGGGGGGAGGGGAGGGCAGTGGGGAATTGGGGATAACAACTCATTGTTTGCCCACTAAATAAATGTTGTAACTCATTATGGACAATAAAAAAAATAAAAATTAAAATTAAAAAAAAAGTAACCCCTAGCTCAGATGATAAAACTCCAATTTGGAAAAATCAAAACAATGGCATACATAATCTCACTTGTTCCACAAAGCTAATTTGGACAGAACATTCAGATAGTTAACCTCTAAGATTGTTTGATGACATATATTTCAATAACCATTATATTTAATGTTTATAGTTAACCATTAAAAACCATAAGGAGTATCCCCTCTGTGACCAGCAAATAACCTCAGGCCATGGACTGGGAGAGCCACATCCCTTAGGACTAGCAAACTGTGTATCATGTAGAAATGGTGTTACTTTAATAGAGAGAAGATACAGAAAAGAGCATTAATAGAAAGCTGACCTGGGTAGAGAGTGAGAGTAAGAGTTTTCTGGAAATCACAGGCAAGGCTAGGCCAGACTTAAAGGGCAACAAATATTGCTATATGAGCTGGCATTGTTGGGAAGAGCAGAGAAATTCAGATTGTGCATATGTACTGTGTGCATATATGTGCTTTTGAGATGACTATAGGTGTGTCTAATGTGGATATATGTGTTTTATAAATGCATGTGGGTGTGGGAACTGATGTGAATTCATGGGTATCTCTGAAATATGGAGAGCATATTCCAATTAGGCTGTGAGAACTCTGAAAATGTTTGGCAGATGTCTTGGTCAGAACATATGCTTTCCTATTTCCCCTCTCCCATCATTCTCTGAAGTGATGTCTTAAAAGAACTTGTCCTTGGCCGGGCACACAGCTCATCCTCCAAATATCTAATATTTAGATACCTGAGAACCTGAGATGGCCAAACCAAGATTACAAAAGCCATGCCATTTTCAATATCTTTAAATGCAAATATATCTTAGTCCTTTTTCTTGGCAGACATGTTTGCTAAAATTCCTAACACCAATCAGGGATTGGCAAAGATTGCTTTTCAGGCTTAAAAAAGCACAACCATATTGCTCACCTATCTACTGGAAAGCAGTGGAATTTCCAGGCAGCAATTCTTTAGCAAGAGTCAGATAAAATATATCACAATCTATATGCCCAGGGGCTGTGGCTATCATTCAGGTTGGTCTAATTAGCCCACTAAGCTGAGAGATGTCCATTATCTCCCTAAGACAGAGCCTATAATAGAGACAAAATACCATCATTACATGTGAATCCTCAATTCCCCTTGCTTAACCAGATGCAGAAAAATTGTAATAATGACGATTAACATAGAACTGTATTGTCTAAATTTGCTTGGTGATAAAAATAATTACCTGACTCATCAGTGTCAATCACATATTCCTTTGACCAGGATACTTGTGCAGTGTTCTGTAGTGAAAAGTCTCCCTTATCTGGGGCTCAATGGTTTGCATGTGTTTTCTATAACTAGAGTTTGATGGGACAATCCAGCATCACTAGGACATGGACCCTTGGATTATGAGAGTCTCACCCTTTTCCCCCACCCAGGGATAATCTCATAAGCTCCGACTTCCCTGTTTCTGATGCCTTCTTACTCTTCATGTCTGCCCAATGACCACTGTCATCCTCCCATCTAAGGGGCCCAGGCAAACATCCTCTCATTGCACCTATCTAGATATCATTGCTGTCCTCCTGTCCTGGCAAGGTGGGCACAGGCACAGGGAAGATTGAGGTTAGAAGCATATATTCTGTACTATTTAGGCAAGAAGCATGGTCGCATAGGCGTTCTGGACACCTTTGGAAGGTCAATGGTGTGCTGAACCTTTTACCAACCTCACTTCTAAGTACTGACTGAGCACATCCTGACATTGAAGTGGCAATTATTTGAGGATCAACTCTCTACTTTGATGACTGTGGTAGGCATTCAAAGATTGATTTACCCTGCTCTTTTGGGGTGGGGGACTAAAGCTGGCAGGCAGGGGGCCTCAAGAGCCATGTGCTATATATACCCTTGAAGCCTGTGAAGGTCTGAAATCTCCCAACAAATATTCTCATGCCAAAGGGAATATGGCATTGGTCAGAAAGTTTTAAAAGATATGTTGTGAGAGAGACCCTAAAGAAAGAGGAAAGATTTGAAGTTTCAGTATCTTCAATAGCATTTTCTTCCTGGCTTTGGAACAAGAGGCAGAATATCCTGTTTTCCTTTGACTATCACAAATTATGCAGCTAACCTGGAGGGAGCATTTTTAAAACAAAGGTGACCAAGCTATGGAAAGTATGACTCAGCAGGTGTGTAACACTTCTCAAATTTAATTATGATAACTGTGAGAGGGGGCTGGGGAAATGACTCAGCAGGTAAACATGAGGACCTGCATAACAGGCTGCACGTACCTGTGACCCCAGTGTTGAGGGGAAGAGAGACAGGAGTATCACTGGGGCTCATAGGTCAACCAGTGTTACCAAAATATGACAAACTCCAGGTTCAGTAAGAGACTATCTCAGGGACCTCAGGCAGGGTAATGATAAAGGAGGACACCCTGTGTCTTCCTCTGGCTTCTGTACACATGCTTGTAGGGTGTGTGCATTTGCGCTTCCCCCCCCCCCACACACACACATAGATACACATACACACACCACAAAAACTGTAAGAATATTCTGGAGAGTTGTATTTCTCCAGCCCACTCACTAAATACATTTAGTCTGAATGAACCCCCAAATCTGCATTTTTACAAGCCTTCCAGAAGGTTCTACAGTAATTGGTCCACAGACTGCTGCTGGAGTGATTCCAAATGCTCAGGAACACAAATACTGGAGCCAGGAAAACTATACTCCCCACAAACCAACCTCAGAGAAGTGAATTGATCTCTAAACCTTATTTTGCTCATCTATGAATGGAATGAAATTATGCCACAAGTATACTGGGTTTTGAGTACTAAATGTGTATAAAACAATAATTGGCTCCAAGTAGTAATAAATGTTCAAAAAGCTAGGAATAGCCAGGCCTGGTGGAACACGCCTTTAGTCCCAGCACTTGGGAGGCAGAGGTTGGAGGATTGCCTTGAATTTGAGGCCATCCTGACACTACATAGTGAATCCAGGTCAGCCTGGACTAGAGCAAGACCCTATCTCAAAAAACAACACCCCCCAAAAAAATAGGTAGTAAGATTGATAAATCTGGATGGTAGACATACTGGTATTGATTATATTATTATTATGTGAGTTATTTCTATATTTTTACAATTTTTCAAAATATAAGAAAATTGCTAGAATTAAAGGGAGAGCTAGAGTATAGGATGGGAGGCTAAAGGCTTATAATGAGTCAGTCAGCCTCACAGGACTCCAGGTGGAAGGCTAGTGCTTTGGTGTCCAGGACACAAAAGGTACTCAGTCAGATAGACAGAGGACCAGAAGAACCCTTTAAAAGGTGTGTCCCAAGGACTATCTCTGCCCTGTGTTTGCCTACACTCAAAGGGAACTGCGTCTCCCTTTGCCTTGTTTATGAATAGGTTTCTCCCTAGGGCTGCTTGCGCCTTAGAAAAGGGTATGATTCCAGCAGAAGCACCTTGGTGTCTGCAAAGGGTTTAGTGAATGGTGAGTGTGCCCTCTAGTGTTAGCACTTCTCAGCTTTCTTCTTGAAAATGTAGAAAAAGGAAGGCCATTTGATTATTGGAGCTGAAATTCTCTAAATTGATCTAGATAGGGATGTTGTGATAATATTAATTGTCCTTGGTTATTATACAGTAGATATACAGGTGAAAGGATAAAACAACTTAGCCTATTACCTAATAATGCTCAAGTTAAATGTGGCACTCCAAACCCCACTTTCCAAAAACCAAGCACAGCTAAGCAAACCTTTAAGGATGAAGGTTGCTTACATCTCTATGGAGATGTAGTTAGTCCTCAGTCTGGAGGGCACAGCCATTATGGGGGGCTTAGGTCTTGTTACATAGAAATCTAATTTGGAAGGAGCTGGAAACAACTTTTGTAGCAAGAGTCTTCCTCATACATGAACAGAAGATTCAATATAAATTACTCATCCTGGGGAGTTGAGCCAATGTTTCCTAACATACCTGCTGTTTCCCTGTGAAACCATTTGAGCCATCAGTGACAGATTTGCCAGGGAAAGGAATCCAAAAGCCCCACATCTGCAAAAGAAGCCACTGAGTTTCACTCCATCTCTCATTCTGCATTGACTTCAAGAGAGCTGCAGAAAGAGCTGCTTGCTTGGTACTTCAGAAACACTAACTCCTCTGCACAGCTGACACTTCCCAGAAAACCTCCATCTCTGCCAGCACTTGGAGGCCAACTTTTCGTCCACTCCTGTAAACAGTGTATTTATTTTGTCCTCCATAAAATGTGTTTTGCAGTGATATTCTTAATTTTGTTTCCACAGGTACTTTTAAATGGTAAAATTGAGGCATTCTGTGGAGGCTCCATTGTCAATGAAAAATGGGTTGTAACTGCTGCCCATTGTGTCAAGCCTGGTGATGAAATTGAGGTTGTTGCAGGTAAGCAAACAAAATAGATAATTTGTGCCACCAATGTATGATTGATGCCTTGTGTTTGAACAGTTACAATAGAAACGTTGCCTAATAAGTTGGGCTATCGTTGGAGGGGCCGTGATTTCAAATCTTAACCTGTTCCACCTGCCAAGCCGGGTAGTTATTTTGGTGACCACATAAAGTACTCTCAGTGAGGCTGAGTTACACCCATGGAAAATCTGTTTCAGTGAAAGACTGACTGAAAATAAAATTTATTTTCAATAGGCGAATATAACACTGAAGAGGAGGAAGCCACAGAGCAAAGGCGGAATGTGATTCGAATAATTCCTCATCACAACTACAATGCAACTATTAATAAGTACAGCCATGATATTGCTCTGCTGGAACTAGATAAGCCCCTAATCCTAAACAGCTATGTAACACCCATTTGCATTGCCAACAGGGAATACACAAACATCTTCCTCAAATTTGGATCTGGCTATGTAAGTGGCTGGGGAAAAATCTTCAACAGAGGAAGGCCAGCTTCAATTCTGCAATACCTTAGAGTCCCACTGGTTGACCGAGCTACGTGCCTTCGGTCCACAACATTCACCATCCATAGTAATATGTTCTGTGCTGGCTACCATGGTGGAGGCAGAGATTCATGTCAAGGAGATAGTGGGGGACCCCATGTTACAGAAGTAGAAGGGACTAGTTTCTTAACTGGCATTATTAGCTGGGGAGAAGAATGTGCAATGAAAGGCAAATATGGAATTTATACCAAGGTTTCCAAGTATGTTAACTGGATTAAGGAAAAAACAAAGCTCGTTTGAAGAAAACTGTATTTCTAAGGTCAATTCATTGAGATTGAAAGGGGACTGGGCTTTTATTACTAATCAGTTTCCCATTTTTGTTTTGAATATATACACTATAAATACTGCTTTTTCTCTTTACAGATGAGGATTATATCTAGAATATATGTTTTTGCTAAAGCAAGTGGATTAGAAAGGGTCACTAGAGAAATCACTTGAGAAATACAAGATGGTAGGAAATTATGATCATTTCTATGGGCCCAGCCCCTAGCAAAATTGTACAGTTTAACTTCTCCTCACTGCCCATTAAAAACTGTGTCCCTACACTAGTGTAAACCACCTGATTCTGCCTCCTTAGCTAAAAATTATACTTCAAGACTTTCTTGCTTCTCTCATCAAAACATCAACCTTTATTAGGTCACTAGTCAGGGTCTTTGGTGCAGTCCATCAAAGGGTAGAAGCACTCAGGAGCAGCTGACATATTAACAAATTTCATCAGAAGCACTACTTCTTTTCCTCTACCTTTATTCTTGAATCCTTCATCTTTTCTAACACTCAATCCCCAAATCAACATTTCTCTCTCTCTCTCTCTCTCTCTCTCTCTCTCTCTCTCTCTCTCTCTCTCTCTCTCTCTCTCTCTCTCTCTCTCTCTCTCTCTCTCTCTCTCTCTCTCTCTCTCTCTCTTTCCCTCCTCCATCATTAAAGGAAGGAAGAAGGACATTCTGCTGTGTCACTTCTGCAGATATATGTAGATCTCCATCAACCCCAAGCTTGCTTTCAGATTGGTTTCAAATTCACTTGGCATAGCGTATAAATGAATAATATAGTGGGAATAGTCTGTTCAATGTGCTACGCAGGATAGCTTCTGAAGAGGTGTAACTGGTATGTCCTTTAAGAAAGCTGAAATTGATCAAAGTACATTGTCCCTTGCCGGAAAAAAAAAATGCTGATGGAAAGATCAATTTGCAACTTGGAACTAGCAGCTTGTCTCCAGAATTCTCCAGTGCCAAGCAGAAAGTTACCTAGAACAGAAAACAGCAACACTGTGTCCAAACAGTGGAGAAGAATGCAGCAGACTCAAAGACAGAAATCATTACAGTTGGTAAACTGACTCCCTAATTTCTGATTTCATACTCACCAAAAAAACTTTTTGATGTTAATTAATCCTTCCATATTGAATTTTCTACAGAGTTGCTGACCAAACATGTTTTTCCACCTGTGAATTAATGAGCTAGCATTCTAGTTCCTATATAAGCTTTTATTGAATTTGTTGGATATTGAATCTGTCACCCTGCATTGATGATGCATGCATAGGATGACTGACAAAATCATGATGTTATTCCCTTTAACACTACCCCATGTGCTGAGTGTACCCCAATCCAACCTTTGCTCTTACTGATTTCATTAATGTTCTAGTTAATTCCTCTTCCTTTATTCTTGTAAACAGAAGTATCCATAAACATATTTTCAAAATTTCCAAGTCTTTCTTGTTATATAATTCAAAGAGCTATACCCAACCTATAATCAGAAAAAAACCGAGATGAACATATCCAATGAAATTTAACACAAAGATTTGGTGTTTTTATATCCCTCAACTTCATGAGGCAATTTGAACTGCCCTGGAAGAGAACAATAGCCTGAATACACCTGGTATAGAATTTTATCTAATTAGCTGTGAGTATGGTCTGGAATACATGATTTACATTTTGAGGAATTCATTTCTCCATTTGTGTAAAGAGAAGATTTAACAAGATGCTATCCAAATACCCTCATGGCCTTGTAATCTGTCATTTCTTGTTTTCATCCCTTTGTTTAACAAATATTCAACAAGCAGTTACTGTGTGAAAACACCAATAATATGGATTAAATTTGGGCCATCGTGTATATGCTTGGGAAGTTCTTTGTAATTGCCTACTGCACTTCTATAGTAGTTGCTTAAAACATGTTAGCTAAATGGAAATTTGTGTTTATTCCAGAGTAGCAATTAGTCTTTTGCACTGAGCATCATGAAAGGTAATCATACTTATCTTTAAAAAATACCTGAAATTTAAGTCTCCTGAACAAATGATAGAAATCAGTTCTCTCACTGTTGGCTAAAGGACCAGAAGAGAGACACTATAACTATCAACTTTATGTTTAAGGAGAAGGCTAGTTCATGCATGAAACATGTTGCTTCAAATTTGAATAACTAAAGCTCTATAGCCAACATGCTCTGCACTTGAGAAAAGAAAGACTTGCTGGCCTTGTTGCTATGGAGACCATCCCTTACAAAGACAGCAGTGGGGAAATGGCCTCACACCTCTACTGATTGTCCTTCACTGTGGCAGAGGATGGAGCTTTTGAATCTCTGAGCCAGTTATCCTTTTCTTTTAAGCTCAAAAATAAATTCATCCAGAACAAGGTTACCTGCACAAACATGGGCCTTTAAGTGCACCTAAGAGCCAAAGTTCTCAGAAGGCCCTGGCTGGATACTGACGGGGGCACTTGAAGGCACTCTATAAGAATTCTTAGTACTTTCAAAATTCTTGTAGCTGCTTAACCTAAATGGGCTGAAAAATGCTGCTATTATATTGGAGGTAACAGATTAAAATAGAACTCTTGCTGAGTGAAGAAACTTGTTAATATCATGCCTGCGTTTTACCTTGCTGGTTTTTTTTGTTTGTTTGTTTTTAAATGTCCATAATGAGTTACAGTATTTAGTGGGCCAACAAAGAGTTGTTATACCCAATTCCCTAATGCCCCCCTCCCCCTCCCCAATCAGCTGGATATCCTCCTCAGTGGGCCTTCTGGATTGGTCCTTGTGGCAGGGGACCATGGATAACCTAGTACTGAGCCTGTTTCTCCTGACCCAAGTGTGTTGTTACTGAGGGGTGCCATGCCTCAGATAATCTCCCCAACAAAGGCTCTCAATCTTTCCGCCCCCTCTTTGGCTCAGTTCCCTGAGTTGTGGTGGGTGAGTATTAAGGTTGCTTTAATGTTGTGAGCTTAGGGGTTTTTGTGTCGAGAATCATTGGTTTCTGTCTCACTGGCTTATCCTGTGTTGATTGAATGGCTGTGGCTGTGGGTCCCTTGTTCATCCAGTCATTCTCTGCAGGGTTCCTAATGGATCCTCCACTATATGACTGTCGTGGCTTATCTCTTGCCAGGATCTCAGCTTTCTGTCTGCGGTCGGTTGGTAGGGTTATAAGGGCCACAGCTCTCTCTTCATCCTGAAAAATACAAACACAATCTCCATCGGAGAGTGAGATCAGTATAGGTTAACAAATATACACCATTCTGGATTACCTAGATTCTATTTTTAGTAGCCGCACCGTCAGTCGCTTGCATAGTGCATCTTTTCTTAGGAGCCCAAGAGTACGGGATCCGGTGCATATCGCCCTGAATCCCCAGTTCCAATCAAGGGTTCCCCCTGAGTGGAATATTTAGCCAAATTTAATAGATTTTGATTGTCTCCCCTGGGCCCAGGCTCCACCATTGCACAAGTGCTCCTTTCTTGGTTTCCTTTTCTCCCCAGTAGGAGGTTTGGTCAGCCTACTAGTGTCCTCAGACTGTATTTCATGCCAGTGGTCTGTTTAAACCAGCTGTTGTTGTTGTTCAGCTTCCCCTGGCAGCTTGTGTCGTGTCTTCCAGCACTGCACTAACTGCCATCTGGGGAATGGTTACCATTCCAGACCTCAAAGGGTCTCTTGATACTGATGGCATTCTGTGGTTTCTTCAGCAATAGGGTTTTGCCTCAGGCGTGAGGAGGGCTTTCAAGAGCTTTGACAGAATTCTGTCTTTTTTTTTTGGAACCTCATGGGTCACTTTGGTCAACAGTTCAGTGAGGGAAGGAACCAGTGGCCAGGACCTGGGGTTGTCAGACTGCTCAATTATTCACACGTTCAGACATTCTCCCCTACTACTCATGGCCCCTCTTGCCAGTTGACACCCACTACTTGCTCTGTAGTATGCTCATGAGGATTTTATTTTTTGGACCTAATTTGATTTAGCCTCAAGCTTGAGATATTCCCCTCCCCCATCCGTTATACCTCATTTATAACCTCTCACTTCTTTCTACTAGTCTGCATAGAGAAAAAGGTTATCCTGGTTAAGGACTGCATATGAGGGAGAGTATGAAGCATTCAATTCTCTGTTCTTTTTAATGTTCCCTTAGTAAGATCTGCTCAAAGTCAGACCATTTTTTCCTTAATTTCAATATGTCATTTTTCCTTTCAGCTGAGTAGAATTCCATTGTGTAAATATACCACAGTTTCGCTGCCCATTCCTCCATGGAAGGGCATTTGGGTTGATTCCAATTCTTGGCTATTATGAATAGAGCTGCTATAAATATAGTTGTACAAAATTTTCTTTATCGAGATATGGCATCTTGCGGGTAGATGCCTAGTAGAGGGATAGCTGGGTCCATTGGTAGTTCTATGTCCATTCTGTCTAGGAATCTCCACACTGCTTTCCATAATGGTTGAACAAATTTGCAATCCCACCAGCAGTGAATGAGGATTCCTTTTTCCCCACATCCTTGCCAGCAACGATTGTTGTTGGTTTTCTTTATGATTGCCATTCTGACAAGGGTAAAGTGGTACCTCATTGTGGTTTTGATTTGCATTTCCCTGATGCTTAAGGATGCTGAGCACTTTCTCAGGAAAGAAAAGGCCATTTGTGTTTCCTCCTCTGTGAATTCTCTGTTAAGATCAGTGCCCCATTTTGTGAGGGGGCATTTGGGGTTTTTGTTATTAATTTTTTGATTTCTCTATAGGTTTTGGAAATTAGGCCTCTGTCTGAGTTGTAGCAGCCGAAAATCATCTCACAATTTGAAGGAGTTCTATTGGCTCTGAGTATAGTTTGTTTGTCTATACAGAAGCTTTTGAGCCTGATCAGGTCCCATTGGTAAAGTGATTGTCTTATTTCCTGGGCTGCTGAAGATTTGCTCAGGAAATTTTTTCCTATTCCTATTTCATGTAGAGTATCTCCTATCTTTTCTTCCAGGGTGTTCATGGTTACCGGATTTATATTAAGGTCTCTGGTCCATTTGGAGTTGATTTTTTTGCTTGGTGAAAGGAGTGGGTCTATTTTCATTTTTTTTACACATGTTTATCCGATTCGTTCAGCACTATTTGTTGAAGATGCTGTCTTTGTCCCAGCATTCATCTTGACCCCCTTGTCAAAAACCAAATAACTGAAGTTACTTCCAATTAAAGCTGACACTTCAATCCTGTTCCTTTGATCCTTCTGTCTGTTTTTATGCCAGTACCATGCTGTTTTTGTTACTATGGCTTGGTAGTATGTTTTGAAGTCAGGGATCATGATACCCACTGAGTAGGTTTTTTTATTCAAACAAAGAAATGAGAAAGCCCAAATCAACAAAATCAGAAACGACAATGATGAGATCACAACAGATCCTGAAAACATTGGAAGAATCATGAGGCCATACTTCCAAAACCTCTACTGCAAAAAATTAGAGAACCTGGAAGAATGGATAAATTTTTGGACACCTACCAACTGCCAAAGCTTAACCCAGAGCAGATAAAAGCACTAAATAAACCTATCAGATCCACAGAGATTGAAGATGTAAACAAAAACCTTCCCAAAAGGAAAAGCCCAGGACCAGATGGTTTCTCAGCTGAATTCTACCAAGACATCAGCACAGAGCTGAAACCATTGTTTCTGAAGCTTGTTACAAGCATAGAAATAGAGGAAAGGCTTCCAAACACCTTCTATGAAGCTACCATTGCCCTAATCCCCAAACCAGGCAAGGATGCAACAAAAAAGAGAACTACAGACTCATATCTTTGATGAACTTAGATGCAAAAATCCTAAACAAAGTCCTAGCAAACCAGATACAACGCTACATAAAAAAATATTATCCACCCTGACCAAGATGGCTTCATCCCAGAGATGCAGGGATGGTACAACACATGCAAGTCCATAAATGTAATACATCACATTAATCAGCTCAACCACAAAAAACAAATGGTTATCTCAATAGATGCGGAGAAGGCCTTAGATAAAAATTCAACACCGCTTCATGTTCAAAACTCTCAAAAGTATATGCATAGATGGCCTATACCTAAATTTCATAAAGACAATTTACAAAACTCCTAAAGCACAAATCATTCTCAATGGGGAATGGCTTAAGGAGTTCCCACTCAATTCAGGAACAAGACAGGACTTCCCACTCTCACCACTGCTCTTCAACATAGTGCTTGAAGTTCTAGCCCAAGCGATAAGACAGGAGAAAGGCATAAAAGTGATACAAATCGGTAAGGGAGAAATTAAACTATCCCTCTTCGCTGATGACATGATCCTTTATATATCAGACCCGAAGAATAGTATCAGAAACCCCTTGAAGGTGATTAATGCCTTCAGCAATGTGGCAGAATACAAAATTAACACACAAAAATCAGTAGCCTTTCTATATGCAGAAGACAAGCAGACAGAAAAAGACATCAGAGAGACTCTCCCATTTTCTATAGCCACAAAGTATATCAAATATGTTGGAATATCACTAACCAAGGTTGGAAAGGACATATATAAGGAAAATATTGACACACTCAAGAAGGAAATAAAACAGGATGTGAGAATTTGGAAAGATTGTATGCCAATGGATAGGGAGAATCAATATAGTAAAAATGGCAATCCTGCCAAAAGCAATTTACAGATTCAATGCCACACCAATAAATATAGCAACCTCTTTCTTCACAGACATAGAAAAAATAATCTCTAAATTTATTTGGAAGGGCAAAAGACCTCGGATAGTCAAAACTATTCTAAGTAAAAAATCCTACTCAGGAAGTATCACCATGCCTGACTTCAAAACATACTCCAAAGCCATAGTAACGAAAACAGCATGGTACTGGCATAAAAACAGACAGACGGATCAATGGAACAGGATTGAAGACCCAGTTTAATTAGAAGTAACTTCAGTTATTTGGTCTTGACAAGGGTGCCAACAATGTACCCTGGGCCAAAGATAACATCTTCAACAAATGGTGCTGGACGAATTGGATAAACACGTGAAAAAAAATGAAAATGGACCCACTCCTTTCACCATGCACAAAAGTCAACTCCAAATGGATCAGAGACCTTAATATAAATCTGGTAACCATGAACATCCTGGAAGAAAAAATAGGAGGAATTCTACATGAAATAGAAGTAGGGAAAAATTTCCTGAGCAAATCTCCAGCAGCCCAGGAAATACAACCAACACTTAACCAATGGGACCTGATCAGGCTCAAAAGCTTCTGTACAGACAAAGAAACCATACTCAGATCCAATAGACCCCCTTCAAATTGGGAGAAGATTTTCGGCAGCTACAAATCAGACAGAGGCCTAATTTCCTGAACCTACAGAGAACTCAAAAAAATTAATAACAAAAACCCAAAATAACCCCTCACAAAATGGGGTACTGACTTCAACAGAGAATCCATGGAGGAGGAAACAAAAATGGCCTTTTCTTTCCTGAGAAAGTGCTCAGCATCCTTAAGCATCAGGGAAATGTAAATCAAAACCACAATGAGATACCACCTTACCCTTGTCAGAATGGCAATCATAAAGAAAACCAACAACAATCATTGCTGGCGAGGATGTGCGGAAAAAGGAACCCTCATTCACTGCTGGTGGGATTGCAAACTTGTTCAACCATTATGGAAAGCAGTGGGGAGACTCCTAGACAGAATGGACATAGAACTACCAATGGACCCAGCTATCCCTCTACTAGGCATCTACCCGCAAGATGCCACATCTCGATGCAGAAAATTTTGTACAACTATATTTATAGCAGCTTAATTCATAATAGCCAATAATTGGAATCAACCCAAATGCCCAACCATGGATGAATGGACAGCAAAACTATGGTATATTTACACAATGGAATTCTACTCAGCTGAAAGGAAAAATGACATATCGAAATTAAGGAAAAAATTTTCTGACTTCGGATCTTACTAAGCGAACACTCAAAAGAACAGAGAATTGAATGACACATACTCTCCCTCATATGCGGTCCTTAACCAGGATAAGCGTTTTCTTTATGCAGACTAGTAGAAAGAACTGAGAGGTTATGAATATGGGGTAAGGGAAGAGGGGAGGGGAATGGCTCAAGCATGAGACTAAATCAAATTAGGTTCAAAACATAGAATCCTCAAGTGCATACTGTAACCTAAAGAGTAATTAGTGGGCATCAACTGGTAAGAGGGCCATGAGTAGTAGGGAGAATGTCCAAGTCTGTGAATAATTGAGCAGTCTGACAGCCCCGGATCCCAGCCACTGCTTCATTCCCTCACTGAGCTGTTGACCAAAGTGACCCATGAGGTTCCAAAAACAAGACAGAATTCTGTCAAAGCTTTTGAATGCCCTCCCCAGGCCTGAGGCAAATCCATGTTGCTGAAGAAACCACAGAATGCCATTTATCAGCATCGAGAGACCCTTTGAGGTCTGGAATGGTAACCAGCCCCCAGATGGCAGTTAGTTCAGTGCTGGAAGGCACTACACAAGCTTCCAGGGGAAGCTGAACAACGACAGCTGGAGTAAACAGACCACAGACCTGAAACACAGTCTGCGGCCATGAGTAGGCTAACCACACCTCCTACTGGGAGAGAACAGCAAACAAGAAAGGAGCACTTGTGCAATGGAGAAGCCTGGGCCTGGGGGAGACAATCAACAGCTATTAAATTTGGCCAAATATTCCTCTCAGTGAGGGGGAACCCTTGATTGGAACTGGGGATTCAGGGCGATATGCTCTGGATCCTGTACTCTTGGGCTCCTAAGAAATTATGCATTATGCGAATGACTGACGGGGAGGCTTCTGAAAATAGAATCTAGGTAATACAGTATGGTGTATATTTGTTAACCTATACTGATGTCACTCTCCGATGGAGATTGTGTTTGTATTTTTCAGGATGCAGCGAGAGAGCTGTGGCCCATCTAACCCTACCAACCATCCGCAGGCAGAAAGCTGAGATCCTGGCAAGAGATGAGCCACCACAGTCATATCGTGGAGGATCCATAGGGAACCCTGCAGAGAATGATGAGATGAACAAGGGACCCACAGCACAGCCATTCAATCAACACAGGATAAGCCAGTGAGACAGAAACCAAGGATTCTCGACACAAAGACCCCTAAACTCACAACATTAAAGCATCCTTAATACTCACCCACCACGACTCAGGGAACTGAGTGGAAGAGGGGGCGGAAAGATTGTGAGAGCCGTGGTGGGGGAGAATATTAGAGACTTGGCAACCCTCAGTAACAACAAACTTGGGTCATGAGAACCCTGCTGAAGACTAGGCTATCCCTGGTCCCCTACCACAAAGACCACAAAGACGGCCCATGGTGGAGGATATCCAGCTGACGGGGATGGGGAAGGGGGGCAATGAGGAATTGGGGATAAGTACTCATTGTTGGCCCACTAAACAATGTAACACATTATGGACAATTAAAAAAAATAGAAAGGAGAAAATGGGTGGGGGGAGTTTTCCATGAAGGAGGAAAGAGAGCAATAGGACATATATGATATAAAAGTAGAAAGGAGGTTGGATATGGAAGGGGAAATGGTGGGGGAAGCAATGTTATAGGGCAAGGAAGAAAGAGGAGAACCAATACAAATTTTGTTTGAAAATGCCATAAAGAAACCCAATACTTTGAATGATGATTCACAAATTTACTCCTAGCACTCAGGAAGCAGAGATAGGAGGACGGCCATGAGTTTGAGGCTTGCCAGAGACTACATTGTGAATTCCAGATCAGCCTAGGGCTAGAGTGAGACTCTACCTTGAAAAACAAAAAATAAATAAATAAATAATAAAAATGTTAAAGACTTGTTGGAACCCTGGCCTCTTGGTTTGCTATTGTTGCTTTTGTGATCTCCAAGTGTTATGGATGAGTAGATGCACCTCCTCCCCACATCCTGTCCAATCCCAACTCCAACTACAGTTTTGGTTCTTGTGCTCTTAGAAAATTCACAACAAGACATTGGTAGACAAGCAAGTGATCAAAGTTTATTTTAGCAGGTGAAAAAACAAAGCCAAAAAGAAAGTAAGGACACCCTCCAGAGTGGAGAGTAGAATAAACCAAGAGAAAAATAAGTCCTTTTAAAATAAGGAAAGTTTTTTTTTTGGATGTCATTTTAACTCACAATTCACTCTATTACAATTAGATGCGTTCGATGGAAATATATATGGGGGTTGTGAGCACCCATATAGTTGAGACATTTCCTAGGGAAAGGGCAATGAAGCCTTGAGCATCCTCCTCAAGGTGGGGCTCCATGAGAGCTGGTTGGAACCTGCTAAGACTGGTTCTGTTGTTTTTCCGAGAGCTCTGTTTTTCTCCTTTTCTATCTGATCAGGTCAGCTTGGCTATCTCAGCCAGCT
This sequence comes from Zapus hudsonius, assembly GCA_004024765.1. NCBI lineage: Eukaryota > Metazoa > Chordata > Mammalia > Rodentia > Dipodidae > Zapus > Zapus hudsonius. The sequence continues at coordinate 12,077 of PVHP010002926.1, read as the reverse complement.
GTAAGCCTGCCTATTAAGACCATCCCTTGGGTTCCTGGCCTTGCATTTGCTAACATTCAGTCAAACCTTAACACAAGCTACACTGACCTCCCTCATCTGGACTTCCCCTCTTCACTAGATAGCTCTGTTACTGGAGCTTATGTTTATGGATGCACTGTTAGTTTTCTTTGCAATTTCATTATCCCTAGAATTATTACCCAAATGAAGTTTAAAATCTCAAACTTGTTCTTGGCTACAAGATTTCATTTCCAGCAGTTTGCATCCCAGATTTTTCATTGTCCAAGCTCTCTTCTCCACATTGTTTTTGTCATAGATGATCATGCTTAAGATTAGAACCTGGTTCCTTTGTTTATAAAACATAAATATTAGTAACACATAATGCTAAAAGTACAGCTACATATAACCTAATAATGGGACTGTTATAATTCAGAAAACATACTAGAATGTATGAGACTGTTACTGAACACCATTGGCATAGAAGTGTTTACATTTTATAAGCTGCAATCAATAACATACTAAAACTGGCATGTACTATCTCACAAAAGTCTATGTTAAAAGAAAACCTTGAAACAATCAACATAGTGTGATGGTTATGTTTTGTTGTCAACTTGATCTTTTTAATTATCTTGGGTGGGTCTCTGATGTTGTTCAGAGGAAGGCAGCCCTCTCAGTAGGGGGGCAGAATGTAAGGAAGCTCAGGGGAGCTAGAAACAAACATCCCTTCCTGGGAGAGCAGTGCAAGAAGGAAATTTCAGAGACTCAGGAAGCCAACAAGTCTGGGATAAGGTTGCAAGACCATGCTATATATATATAGCTATATATAGGGGAAAGAAATGCTTCCCCTGTCTCCCTGCCTGCCTGTGTGCTGGTGTTTGTTATGTATCTTTCATTGGCATTGGAACAAAGCTTCCTCGGCCTTCCAGCCTGGACTGAAGACCAGTGTCTCCCCAGGAAGCCTTTAGGGCTTCAGTGCTGGATAGGAACTGCTGAGGAATCCAGCCAAGTGGATTATGCAGCAACCAATTTCTTGATTCTCAGCCCTACAGGCTGTTATCATGGGACTGCCTTGAGCTAATCCAATAAATCCCCTTTTTGTTTATTAAAATTCATTCTGTTCTATTCCTAGAGAACCCTGACTAATATACATAATTCATCTTTTATTATTATTATTTTTACTTGCAAGCAAAGAGAGAAAGAGAGAGAGAATGGCCAGTGGCTTCAAACTCCAGATGCATGTGCAACTTTTACAGATGTAAGTGGATATTAGGGAATTGAACCCCAGGTTATTAGGCTTTGCAGGCTAGTGCCTTAACTGCTGAGTCATCCCTCCAGCCCCCAACAGAGTTTATTTGAACAAAGAATGACTATAAATTCAAGCAGTACCCAGATCTGGCAGGGACAATTTGAGAGCCTACTGAGGTGGTATGGGCAGTAAGCCTTTGTAGACTGACACAAAGGAAGATGACAAAGCTCAGTTTCCTTGACTGGAGTGGAAAAACCTTAGAGGGTAGATGATGGTTCTGACTGGTTAAGTCTCTAGTTTCATTTTATACATCTCTACCCAACTCCCAGTTCAGTAACTTTAAGTCAATAGCTTGAAATCTATCACAGTAAGGGTATTCATACCATATAAATCAGCAAATACTATGATAACAAGTTGGGGGTGGTACTTTTTAAGAGACCCTGTTGTTATATTTTTATTGACATACTATTGAGCACAATATAATTTGACTAAAATTCATCATTTCTGTATACCATTAACTAGTATTTTTTATGAATGAGCACTAAATACACACTGAAAATTATAAAGGTGCATGTAGCAGAAGTTTCATAAAACAGAATATTGAAACATCAGAAATTTAAAGAGGTTCTCAGATGACACGTGATAGCCATGTTATAAAAATTCCTTTAGTGAAAATATTACTTGCACACAATACATTATGAGTTCATTAAGATTTATTTAATGGTAGTTTTCTGCTGTGCCAATGTTTCTTCATAGTAATATGTTTTATATAAACCATGCAAAAATGTGACTGTTATTTTCAGTTAGCATGTAAGATAACTTTTAAAAAATATCTTTATAATTGATAATTGAATACATTGTATGAACAAATCTTGTGATCTGTGTCAACCCCACCTCAATGCACATACTGGATCTGTCCTTGGGGTAGGAGTTATGAATTTGCACAAGAGGTAGTCAGTTTTTCCCCCCATTGTGTGTTGAAGCTAAGGAAGGCAATGTCTCTGAATATTCTTCCCCACCTTGGCTCTTACAATCTTTCTCCCCCCTCTTCTGATCAGTTCCCTGAGTCATGATGGGTGAGTTTTAAGTCTGTTTTATTGTTGAGATCTTAAGTGTCTCTGGACATCTGCTTTGGGTTGTGTTGGGTATTATTGGTGTCTGTCTCCATTGTCCTTTTACAGGTTAGCAGACTTGCTGTGTTGATTGGTCTCTTGTTCATCTCACCACTTTCTCATAGGTTTCATTTGGACCCTATATGATAGGTGGTTCATTGTGATGGTTAAGTTTTGTTCTCAATTTGACCTTTTTAGTAACTCTTGGGGGGTGTCTGAGGATGTTTACAGGAAGGCAGCCTCTCAGCAAGGGGCAGGATGTAAAGAACCTCAAAGAAGCTGGAAGTAAACATCCTTTCCTGTGTGGGCCATGCAGGAAGGAAATTCCAGAGTCTCAGGAAGCCATTAAGTCCAGAAAAGGTTTGTAAGACCCCACCCTAAGGCTATATAAAGGGGAAGAAATTTTCTCCTTGGTCCTCCTGCCTGTTTGCTGTTCTGTGTGTATGGTGTTGGTGATGGGTTTTTCTCTCTGCTCGAACCTGTGAAAGACGGCCAGCTTCTTTCGTTGTTAGGGAGCTTCCACTCAATCTGTAATTTCAATAAATCCTTTCCTCCCCCAAATTGTGCCTGGTTTGAAGATTCAACTCAGGGGCATGCAGCTGACTATGACATTCATCTTAAGATAACTTTTTTAAGAAATTCCACATGGTTGTATGGATTGATACAGTTTCACTACATTTCAACAACAATGAGAGAAGGTCTATTCATTCTTCTATTACTAAATTCAAGTGAGTAGAATGTTTCTATTATGAAATATTACTGACATAGACATGTATAGAGAATAACATGAACTCTCAGGTACACTCAGATGGTTTGAATCAGATGTCCACCATAAATTCATGTGATTGGAATGCTTGTTCCCCAGTTGGTTGGCAATTTGCAAGGTGGAGACTTGCTAGAGGAGGTATGTTGTTAGGCATGGGCTTCGGGGTGTTAGAATCAGCTCTTGCTTTGCCAGAGTTTGGCTCGCTCTCCTGCTGCTATTTTCCACCTGGTGTCTCAGTCTCTGCTCATGATGGGATTTCCCCTGACATCATGAAGTTTCTCCTCAGAGTGTAAGATATTAAAAAAACACCTTTCCTTCCATCCACTGCTTCCATCCACATCCTGTGTTTTTTCCCAGCAACATGAAGGTAACTATAACAGATACTGACATCATCTTTGGGCTCCCTCTCCACTCCTACCCTTCTCTCCCCCGCCTCCTTATTCTTCTCTCCCCTCCTTTTCTGTCCACTCTCCTCACTTCTCCCCTCTCCTCCCTTCCTGTCCAACTTCATGGCTATTTTCACTATATATCATTAGTCCTTTTGAGAGAATATATATTGAAAATTATCTCTCCAGTTTAACATGCCTATTTATATATTTGAAGATCAGGTGATCCAATAGTTGCAGTTAGGCCTTCACCTAACAAGGTAAATCTTAAGATGTGAATTTTCCATGAGATGTGATCAAGAAAATAAATTTTGAATTTAAAGGAATTTTTTTATTTTTTTCTTCTTTATTTTTTTTTCTTCATTCCCAAACCCTATCCCCATGGTGTTACTAGCGATTAAACCTAGGGCCTTGTACGTGCTAGGTGCATGTTCTACCACTGAGCTACACCACTTACCTAAAAAGGTTTGTCAATTTTGTTAATTTCCTTTTGAGCAATATAAATAATTTACGTTTTGCCTTTACTATGGATTTCTTCCTATACATTCTTTTTCACATAAGAAACCTTACAAAATGATCATTCCAAAACATTGTGAAGTGCATTTGGAATATCAAAAAAACTATTTGATTGCTTGAAACTTGAGTTACTGAGCATGGCTTGTGCCTGATGCCCCTGGGTTCTAGTACCTGTTAATAATGCTCATTTTTCTCAGAAAGAAACAAACAAAATCATAGACCTAAATTTCTTTAAGCAGAATATTTCTTCTCTCACCCTTTCTAAAGGATACTTTGAATGTCCTTTCTTCTTAACAGAATATTGTTGGCCACTGTGACACGGGGTGAGACCTGCACCATGGTTAGACACCATTCCAAGGTGTCTGCTTGGTGGGAACAAACTTCAGAAATGGGATATTGGCTTTTAAAAAACCATGTTTTCTATAGTGTGAGAATTATGCATAAGCTAAGAAACCTCAAGAATAACACCTACTCTTTAGTAAACAACAAATGAAAGTCTAGAGCTGGCATGGTAATCCCAGCAAGGAGATGGGAGCAGGAGAATCAGAAGTTCAAGGTTATCCTTGGCTACATGGCAGTAGGCTCCAGGCCAGCCTGCCTGGACTATGAGACCCTATGGGGAAAAAAAAAAACTTGAATACATATTTTGAGTTTGTGGTAGTTTGAAGAATGTCCCCCAATAGATTTAAGAGTTATTAAGGTTTGTCTCCAGCCTTCTGGCTAGAGGTGTTGTCACCTAGACCTGGCCTCCTAGGGTCCAACTCTAAGGTATTTCTGGGGTTGATGTGAAATTCCAGCTTTGCATATGCAAAGAGCAGTCTGAGGTCAAGTCAGGAGTTCCTGCTGTTTGCTACTTGTTACTTGGAGTGTGCTTGCTGCTTGGATCTGAGAAAGAGGGCCAGCCTCTTTCACCATTCTGGAACTTCCCCTGGATCTGTTACTTTAATAAATACTTTCCTCCCTTAACTGTGACTGGTTGGAGATTCATACCAGCAGGGCATGTGGCTGACTATGACAGAGTTCTAAGAGTTCTCTGGAGATGGATTTATTTATTAATTAATGAGCTGACACATGGTGATTCCTCAAGTAAATTTAAAGGCACTGTATCATCAGTAGCATGTGTAGAACTGGAAGGTGTTACATGAGCTGCCAGGGGAAATTGGTCAATGATATTTGGAGAAAGCAGAGACCACTAATATACAATATAGACAGTTGTCATAAGAATGCTGAACACACTGCTATACGTAAGAGACCAGCAAGTTAAGAAATTCTCATCTGTGCAATAGTGGTGCTAAACCTAGGAGGGTAATCAACATCTTACTGATTGGCTAAGAGATCTGATCAGTGACAAGGAAACCTAAACTGGAACTGGGATCCATGGCAAAATCCTATGGCAACCAAGAACCTGGGATCTTAGGGGAAATTCCCACTATCAGAGAGCTACGAGAGGCTACACCCATTAGAAGCTAGGCAAAATAATGGTGTTTGTCTCATTTAACCTATCTCCAATGGAGATTCTGTTTGTGTTTTTCAGAAGGCAGTAAGAGAGCCAGGGACAACTCAATTCCACCAACAAGACATTGGATGATGGCTGACATCCTGGCAGGAGACAAACCACCCCTGGCCTTCACACAGTGCACAAATAAAACCTATGAGAAAGTGATGAGACAAACAGGAGACCAATCACCACAGCAAGTCTGATAACCCATGAAAGGTCAATGGAGACAGACACCAACAATACCCATCACAACCCAGGGCAAATTGCCTGAGATACTTAAGATCTCAACAACACAAAGGGGGAAGAGAAAAGAAAAATTGGTTGCCTTGGGTGCAGTTCATAACTCCTAACCTATGGAGAGATCCAGTATTTGCACAGAGGAAGTACCCCAGTGGGTAGGGGACAGAAAGGAGGGAAACAGGGACACTGTCACAAGATTACCTCATACAATGTATATACTTATTCATAATAGAGATATTAATAAAAAATAATAACATAAGATAATGGGATACTTTAAAAGTTTTAAAAACAATGAAAACAAATAAGTGGAAGTTCTTTTTTTAAAAAAATATCACTGTTAGCCGGGCGTGGTGGCGCAAGCCTTTAATCCCAGCACTCGGGAGGCAAAGGTAGGAGGATCACCGTGAGGTCAAGGCCACCCTGAGACTACATAGTGAATTTCAGGTCAGCCTGGACTAGAGTGAGACTCTACCTCAAAAAAAAATTAAAAAAAATATATATATATATACATATATATATATATATATATCATGGTTAAAAATGGTAGACACAAACCAATATTACAGGTTTGTGTCCACCCTCTATATTAAGGTGCAAATTCTAGGCCCCAAATGGGGTAGAAAAGAAACTTTGTGGTCTGGCATGCCCAACTAAGGCTTTACAAGAGCAAGTAGTGATTCAGAAAACAAACATTTGTATAAAGGTGCTTTCTAGTGTGCTCTGAGCTTCATTGTGTGGAAGTGGACTTTTCAGCTAAAGCCCCAAACTGCCTTTATTGGTGTATTGTAGAATTTTGTAAAGAAATTTTGAGCAAAATATTATAACTATGTCTCTAGACAGTTCTCTTTCTCCTACATGAACACAAACACACACACAAAGTATCAAAACTGAAGGAAAACATTCAAGTGAAAATGCTTATAGGCCCCTTAGGAGTATAACACAGAAAAATGAGAGGAGAAAGAGATTTTCAACTCTAAATTATAATGATAAACTGAAAAAAACTACAAGTAGGAATTTAAGGCTGGATATTTTAATGGGAAATTAATGAATCTACATTTACATTGTTAGGACGTTTACAATGTAATTAAAATATGAAGACTTAAAGGAAAATTGCTATGATGTTTTATACTTACATGCATTTATAGTCTAAAAAATTATTATACTGCAGTTACATTTATAAACATATATAAATACAGCATTCTTTCTATAGTGATTTAAGCATTCAAGATCATAACTATTCACTTGAATCTACAGAAATTAGTATCATCTTAAAAGATTAAAATCCCTAGTTTAATCCTATGATATTAAAGCATTTTTGTGCATAGGTGTATCATTATGCAACTATTTCATTTCTTTATTCAGTATTTTATTATGTATTTTTATTTTATTCTGTTGTTGCAGAAGCATTAACTGAATTATTAAATATAGACATTTCCATGAATATCATAAATTGACCATCATGAATTCCAACTATTGGACATGAGAAGATTTTTCACTTGTAGGGATCTTTGAATGAATACAATCGGTTTGTCATACAAATTGTTACATTAAATGATACCACTGGCATAATTTATGATCTTGATATAATACAAAAACCTAGTTGAAAGATAAATTATACATTATGTAAAGTTATTGCTTTATTGCTTATCAGAAAACTAATCACAGAAAATATGCACTTAATATGGCAGTTTGATATTCCAACTGAAAAACTATGATTCAAAAAGCAGAAATTCCACACTACCATTTAAGAAGTCTATCATATAAAATACTTCAAGCATAAATTAGAGATTGCATGCAACAAATGGCCATATGCTTCAAAACAAGTGATCACAAATTTAATGTATTTAAAAGAAGTGGCCTCGATCCATGAACTCACAGCGATTCTACTACCTCTGCCACCATGCCTGGATATTCATGTATATTTTTAAAACTTGGAAATAAACATAACTTAAGAAAAATTTTATTACATTTTCTAGAAAAAAATAAAAGTAAAGACATTGAGAGTAAAGACATTGAGAGGGAGAGCTTTGTTATAAGAAGATCTCCATTATAAATATGAATAATTAACACTGAAATGTATATCTAAATTTCAGAAATAAAATGTAAACTTCACTACATCAAAACTATAGGATTTTTAGCGCTGTGGATCTTCTTACAAACATAGGGTAGCCCAACCCTAAATTCCAGTCGACATGCAAATGAGTTCCTTCAGGAATGTATCAGTTGGCCAGTTATTTGGGTAACAGAGAATTAAATAATAAAATAACAACCGTGGAATGTTAAATCTCTATGCCTAATTTCATATTTTTAATTAAAAAATTACTAAATGAATACAAGTAAAACTTTATCCACAAACATCCCAAAGATTTGATTTCAGCTTTTCAGATGGAATCTCAATTGATGCAGGGAAAAGTTTAATAGGAAACACCTTGGGGGCGGGGACAGATGGAGGTGTGAAGATGGGTTCTTGCAAAATGGAGACACCTATGAATGACCAAGTCTACCCCTGTGCTAAAGCAATTGTTTGGTCATGGGCAATGGAGGATAAGCTTTACTCTGATGCTCTTTATCTGTAACACATTGGGGAAATATAATCTAATTCACACCACCAAAGGAAATCTTTATTTTAAAAGTGTATTCCTCTTCCTTTAATTCAAAGGAAACTGTTTCTTTGTGTTGCTCAGAACATCTACAAAATAACAAAGAATGACTTCAATACTCAAGTGATGTTTTAAAGAATAACACTTAAGTGACTTTAAAGTGAAAAATATTGCTTGTGCTATAACTTCCATGTAAAAATTCATAACATCTTTCATCATTTCAAAGCAATGTCTTATTATTTTAATTCAATGTGAAAGCCATTATTCAGTTTCATAATTTTTAAAGGCATCCAATTTATGAAAGCTCTAGCTTTATCAGAAGCAAAAAAAGCAGATTTTACATCTTGAACCAGATTGCATAAATATATTAATTATGCTTTGTGCATGATCATAATATACAACACAAATATATATATGTATGTATATATATATAATTTGGTGAAAAAGAATATCATGGTTCTTGGAAAAGATAATAACAGGAAAAATAATGTTTTTTTCTCCCAACAAAGTATATTAACTGTCTTCAAAGAAGCACATGCTCAAAGTAGATTAAGGCTGTCTTGCCATGTTCTTGTGAAAAAGTGTGGTAATAAGCCCTAAGTCTACTAGGGTATAGTAATGGAGTCACTTCAAATTAAAGCTAGTCAAATATATCATTTCATATGTCTTGCATTCATTAGCGAAATATTACTGTAATTAATTTTGTTCTGAATTAAAGGGGACATCTGTATTTAAAATAGTGGTTGCTAAAGTTATAGAGAAAATTACCCTAAAGCATTGTAACAGGGGAGCTGGGGATTAGAATTTACAGAGTCCCCCACAAACAATTGAATGTGTTCTGATAGATCGATCCTCAGCTGATGGCAGTTTGGGTTTTACAACCTCGATGAAGCTGTGTTGTTGGGGGTGGGCTTATGGGACTATAAGCCAGCTTCCCCTTGCCAGAGTTTGGCACACCTTCCTGCCACTGTTTGCAGTGTTGTGGCAGAGGTGATGTCCAGCCCTCTGCTCATGCCATCGTTTTCCCTGCCAGAATGGAGTCTCACCTCGAGTCCGTAAGCCAAATAAACCCATTCCTCCACAAGCCACTTTTGTTTGGGTTCTTTCTGCGCAGCAACTAGAAAGCTGACTGCAACAGTTTTGGTACCAGGATGTGGGGTCATCTGTTGCTGCTGAAACCCTGATCTTGTGGCTTTGGTTTTCTGGAAGTGATCTACAGGAGGAATGTGGAAGGATTTGAACTCTCGACCTAAGAGATGCCTCGCAGTGTTGTGAGTACAGCTTCATGGATCATTCTGGTCAGAGTTGAAAGACCTGAATGTATTGAGAACTATGGACTGTGAGGTTTGGCTTACGAGGGTGAGAAAGAACTTGGTCAGGACTGTGCCAGAAGCAGTTTGCGTGAGAGGCTTGCTGTGTTCTGCCTGCCTATGTCCTGGGAACCTGTGCAGGGTTGTCTTACGTAAAGATGGACTAGTGTGAGCAGATGGAGATGTCACAGAAAGAAAGATCTTTGGGTCGAAACTGCTGCCCGTTCACTTGCAATTGTTTGAGTGATTACAACCACTGAGATTGGGCCAGCTGGTCTGCACTGGAACAACAGGAAGAATGCGGACTCTTTGAAGTAAGGGGCCTGAATGCTTTGATCCCCCTTGGATTAACAAATTGGTAGCCCACCTGGTTCCGTGGAGTATGGCAAATGGAAGAAGAGAGGGTCATTGGATTTGCAACACAGTTTTGTTTTTGAAAAATGGCCATTGGCATGTGAAGCAGGTGTGCAAGGTTGCCTGCATTGAGCCCGATGGAGCCATGAGGATGAACTGTGGGTTGCAATAGAGATCCAGTGAATCCCAGGACTATGGATGGGTGCCAAGGCGAGCTGCCAGTACCGGACGATGTTTTCCCGGACTGTGAGTAGCTGAGCTGGAGGGGCGGAATTGAATCTCCAAGAGACTTGTGTTATTGGTTAAGAATCATTGAGCTTGGAGTTAGAGATTGATGGTGCCCTGTTTGTTTTAAATCTTGTATTGATCAATCTGTTTTTGCTGTGCCTCATGTTTTGCATTGTGAATGTTCTGTGCTGTTACGGGTTTATTTTTGGTATTATGGCTCAATTGAAAGCTGTGGGGACTTAAGAGTTGAGCTGAACATATTGTGTTTATATCTTGTATGATTATTAGTTTGTGGGGGCCAGGGGCGGACTGTCATGGTTTGATACCACTGTCCCCCACAAACAATTGAATGTCTTCTGATAGATCGATCCTCAGCTGATGGCAGTTTGGGTTTTACAACCTCGATGAAGCTGTGTTTTTGGGGGCGGGCTTATGGGGTTATAAGCCAGCTTCCCCTTGCTAGTATTTGGCACACCTTTCTGCCGCTGTTTGCAGTGCTGTGGCTGAGGTGATGTCCAGCCCTCTGCTCATGCCATCGTTTTCCCTGCCAGGATGGAGTCTCCCCTTGAGTCAGTAAGCTAAATAAACCCATTCCTCCACAAGTCACTTTTGCTTGGGTTCTTCCTGCACAGCAACTAGAAAGCTGACCACAACACCAATGTACCTCAGAATTTAACGAGTACCCAAATTCTTGTCTATAAAGTTAAAGAATTAAAATTATAGGACACCAGAGGATAAGGCATACTTTATTTGAAAGAAAATGGAAAATTACAGAGATCTCCAGCCACTAGTGTGGAGAGAACACGTGGGAAAAGTTTTAGCAAAATCTGTGCTGTTCAGCCAAACAAGCAGAGGGAGGAATAATATCAGAGGGCTCCCATCATGAGAAGGAAAAGTTCATGTGGAAGATTCCCCAGCCCCTCACCACAGTCATTAGGCTGTGATGAGGGGCCTTACCCAAGGCCTAGAGCTTGGAGAGACTCAGATGTACTTCTGTAGGGCCATGTGAGAAAGAGAATTTCCAGTTCCATTGATTATTCCTTGGCCCAGGTGAGCAGAGAGACAGCTGGTTGGTCTATCCTTGACCAGTCAGTTTCAGGATTAGGATTAAACTCTAGTTAGAGAGACACCTCCCACTCATGAGAAGGGGGTCAGGGATGGAATGAGTGTAGCCTGCCTGACAGTACCACTTAACCTGTCACAATCCCCCTGCAGGAGGTAGGGCAAAGCTCATGGCAACATGGTGTGGGATCTCTCTCCTAAATTCCCACAGCATAGTGGCTCATACCTTTAATCCTAACACTTGGATGGGAAGACAATAATAATAATTCTAGGTGGGTTTGTGTTAGAATGAGACCCTGCCTCAAAAAAAAGAAAGAAAAAAAATTATACTTCATCTTCTACATGTTGAGTGCAAGTGTCAATATTATGTGTAATTTAGACAACTATACTTTGTTTCACTTTTGAATCTTGATGACATGAGCACAGAACTAGGACATTGTTTTCTAGTTAATGCATTACACTACTATTTCATAACATCACTTTTAAAAGTATTTATTTATTGATTTGAGAGAGAAAGTCAGATACAGGGAGAGAGAGAGAGAGAGAGAGAGAGAGAGAGAGAGAGAGAGAGAGAGAGAGAGAGAGAGAGAGAGAGAGAGAGAGAGAGAGAGAGAGAATGAGCACGCCAGGCCCTCTAGCCACTGCAAATAAACTCCAGATTCATGTGCCACCTTGTGCATCTAGCTTTAAGGGGGTACTGGAGAATCAAACCCAGCTTCAAAGGCTTTGCAGGCAAGCACTAATGGCTGAGCCATCTGTCAT
>PVHP010002925.1:70665-83536 GCA_004024765.1 Zapus hudsonius | reverse complement strand
AAAAAAAAAAAAAAAAAAAAAAAAAAAAAAAAAAAGAAAGCTGTGGTTGTGTTTTGCTTGTTAGGAGTCAGTTTGACATTTGTAATATTTCTCTTCTCTCCTAGCTTTTATATATCTTAAGGTACAACTGACGCCTTGTCATAGCCTGGTAAAATAGCCCTTTAAAATTTTTCATTAATGTTCTTTGCTATTAATTTTTTATTCCAAGTAATTTCTTTGTTGTACATGTCATGATAGATATATGATGAACTCATACTTTACATGCAAATAAAACACTAGTTATACAGTTTACAGGTTTCTAATTTTATTATATACATATGGTCAGTGAGATCCATAAGCACAACCATTTCATTTTTATATAGAAATCTTATCATAATCTTGAACTTCTTACTCATTTACTTAATTGATCAGAGGAAAAACACAATAGTGCTTCCCTTGTGTATTTTTCCTTAATGCTTCCCAGAAAAAGCATCAGATAAAGGATTAGAAACAGTAATTAAAGAAAGCAGCCTTAAAAGGTTTATGTGTGCCCATCCTTAGCATTTCACCTCACCAGTCTCTTCAAGGGAAATGGTGTCTTTTAAACAAATGGGGGTGTGGTACATGAAATATTTGAGTCTTCTTTGTGTTTTGAATATGTTTTTGCCAGAACATGTAATTTTCTGGTTAGATTTTTCTGACTACTAGTAAATCATGTCAACTTAGAACATACGTATGTCCACTTGAGTAATTTCCAAAGTCCTAAATTTCATAGGCTTTTTGGCTTTTCTACTACTTTCATGCTTTATAATTATTGAACTTCTTTAAAAAAATATCCATTCTACTTCACCTTTTATAAATCACCTTGTCTCAGGGTGTTTACACGGAATGTCTCCTCTGCTTCAGGAGTTCTTTCATAAATATCTATACGGTTTATCCTGTCACTTCCTTTAGATCTCAGTGTTTTGGTATAAGTAAAAGTGTCTCCCCCTGTGCCTCCACACCACCAATAGAAGCATCCCAGAAAGAAAATTGGCCTAGATGAGAATGATTGTGACATAGTAACATCCTTCCTCTGTTGTCCTCTCTAGTGGTTTGCAGTTTATTATAAGCCTCTTCATGAGTGGATTATAACAGATATTTCTATGATAGGGGAAATGTATCTTGAAAGAAACAAATTCATTCAGAGAAAATCCAGGGTGTTATTTCACTCTCTTCCTCTCTGATTATTCTGTTGGTCGCTTATTTCTTCAGATGTTTATTACATTGATGTAAACATTAAGGATCATCTTGTTTTTTCCCCAACAATACCATCTTATATACATTAAATTACTTTTGAGAGTTATTGCTTCACACAATACTGACACTAAAATTAATTTTACTATTTCTGAAAGGTTCCTTCTTTTTTCATTAATACATAATATCCAATGTATATTCAAACAGTATAACAGTTATACTGCCTTGAAACAAGAGTCACTAAAGAAAAATCTCTGACAAAAATTTCCTTAATTTGGAATTCAAAGATAAAGACTGAAAATTGGTCGATTCTGTGAGATGTGTAAAGAAAGCACAAATTGTGCTGTGTATTTTTACTTATGCGTGATATTATTTAATGCAGATTTAAGGGTGGCATGTAAAATGTATAAAGCAATACATAAAATGAGAGAAAAATCGAATTTCTACGAGCAGGAAAAAAACACATGATTCTATGCTGTCCCTGCTGGTGGTATTGTAGTAGTCTGAGAAGATCCCTGCTATTCTAACAAGGAGTGAGCAGGCAGCCTATTAAAAATTGAGTGTGGACCCCCTCCAAGATGAAAGTCTAATTCATTCTCTCAAGCCATCTACCAAAAAAAAAAAAAAAGTCAGATGATTTTTACAGGAAGCCAGGAAGAAAAACAAGAAAACTATAAGAATTAAGTTCCATAGAAACACATATAAAATAGTTAATGTGTTATTCTGGCTTTGAAGAAATAAAGTAATATATTACATTAGCTTTTTAAAATTTTTGCTATGTGTATATAGTATGGGTGATGCAGTAGTGAGTGGATGCATGTGTTTGTTTAAATGGTCACACCCAGGCCACGAGCATAAAGCAGCCTGAGGAGACATTAGCTTTCCTCTTGCATTTTGTGCCTTGTTTCCATGAGACAGAGTCTCTCAATGAAACTGGAGCTGCAGTGGTTCAGTCAGAATGGTTGCCCTGAAGGCCCCTTTGATTTCTCTGGCCCTCCACAACTAGACTGCAGTGACAGGCATGCATGGCCGTGTAATAGCCTTTTATAGATAACAAATTGTCGTAGCTTTAAATTTCTAATAATTATTCACAGAAAATATATACCTACACCTACTGTAAGGTATGACAATACGATGAAGGTTAAGACATTGGAATACGATTGGGGATTTATAAAAGGAATGTAAAGCCAGGTGTGGTAGTGTGCAACTGATGTCCCAGAACTTGGCAGGAAAATTGTTACAAGTTCAAGGTCTGCTTATGCCACATAGTCAGTGCCTTGTAAGATGGGGAATATGTAGTAATTCAGTGTCTCAAATAACAACAAAACTAATAGACAAAGAAGAAAGAAAGATAGAAAGAGAGAAAGAGAGAAAGAAAGAAAGAAAGAAAAAGAAATAAAGAAAGAGAAAGAAAGAAAGAAAAAGAAAGAAAGAAAGAACAGAGAGAAAAGAGACGGAGACTATGAGGGAGGGAGGGAGGGAGAAGGGGGAAAAGAAAAGAGAGAAAACAGAAAGAAAAGGAAATAAAAGAAAGGAAAAGAAATGGAAGGAAAGGAGAAAATTTAGGAATTAATGAGGTTTGGACCACACTCAATACAAAAACCAAAGACAAAAGATCTCTCTGACCATTGCCATTCTACCTTGAAATAAGCCACAAAGGAAGTCTATGACTATTGTCCAAAGGACATTATGAGACCATCATTGCCAGGGGTCCTCAATGTTGGAAGAAAGGAATGAATGCAGAGACACTCAAGTCTGAATAGGCATCATAGCTTTTCTCAGATTATAAATTTTAGATGCTAACCCTTTTTCATTTAATCATTCTCGAAATATCCAAACCTCATCAAACTTAGGGCTGAAAATATAAAATATATCCTGATTTTTGGGGTCTTCACTACTGAATAATCCCACATCATATAAAAGTTACATGAATTTGTGTTTTTAGTTTTAAATTTCTCTTCACTTATAAAGATCTTAGGTATAAACAAAACAACTGAGGGAGGAGCTATTTTGCTCTCTATAAAATATAAGCAAAACCATCAAATTTCACTAATTTATTAGGACCATCGTATACTAAACATATGCCATGACTTTTCAAAGTCTGAGGGGACAGCAGTTTTCCAACTAAGCCATACCTCCAGCCACAGCAGGTGGGAAAATAGTAGCAAGAGAGTGATATAAATTCTGGCAAGGGGGAAGCTGTATTATACAACACCGAAGTATAACCTTTACCAACACACCTCCTCCAGCAAGGTGCCACTTCCCAAACTGCAACCAGCTGGGATCCTGGCATTCAAAACATAGAAGTTTACCCGGGACATCGGATTCCAAACACCCCAGTAGGCATCAGAGACCTTCAACTAGTGTCCTTGCAGACACCTGCTAGCCATCCCATGCCATTAGAGTCTAATCAGACTTCCATCAAGTGTGGACAGAGGTTTCTCAGAGCAGATGCTTGGGAGCCTGCTGGAGCCGGGTGGAGAGGTAATGCTGAAGGGACTGATGTTTAGGCTAAAACAGAAGAATCTCAAAGACTGTAAGACAACTCTGGATGACTCCAGTTCTAGTTAGGAGAAGAGGGAACAATAGATATTATAAATGAGATTTAACCCCATTCCTTGTTTTAGCTTTAAAATTACCAGCTCTGAAATAATATCTCTTGTGGATAGGAAGAGTTAAAGATTTAGGATAGTGGGAGAATTCAAATAATTGTGTGTTTTTATGTTTTCTCGGCTGAGGGAATTTTGTTTTTACAACAGTTGCCATGTCTGCATGAACTATCAAGTAACCACATTGTCTTTAATGATGGAAAAGCCCCCACTTGAATTTTCTTGGCAAATTTATTCTGGTTAGATATGTGAGCAATTATTTAGACACTTATTTAATTTCCAAGTGGAAAACTAGTTTTCCATTGTTTTTCACTTTGTAAATGTTTTGCAAATCAGCATGATACCTGCCCTTGCAAATTAACTTAGGGCTTAATACAAAATCATGTTCTTTAATTTAGGAAAAATTGATAGCTTTTCTAAAGACATTGGTGCACATAAGTAAAGAATCCAAACTGCCTATTATGTTATAAATTTATTATATGCATCTATCTAACACTTGAAGTTGTGACACTTGTTTTTCTTACAGATTTAAAATATCATTATCTAAATGATGCTATCTTAAATACTGCAATTACAATAGCTTATTGAATATTTTAAAAAAATCAAAACCTCAGAAAGAACACGAAGCATACACAAATATGTGTACCATGTAGTTTATATTTAATCTGTATTTTAATTGCATCACCATAAGTAGTTTCATCAGATTATTAAAAATTTGTGTGGTGCTGTTTTTGAATTGCTTTGTTAGGAATTTTTTTCATTCTAAGTTTCAGATATTTCTACTTTTAAAAATCTATCTTTAAATATTGCAGCTAATTTGTGAGTCATAAAAATATAATAAAATCTTCTAACATACATAAATTCCCAGGTTCTGGTTCTCAAATGATTGATTACTAATATGGTCATGTGATTTGATCAATGAAATAAAGGAGGCTCAAAAGGCAACCTCTGATCGTTAGTCTATACTTCACTTTAGGAGATACATTTTACTTTATCAACCAATCACCCAGCAGCCTTGTATTTCTGAGTTTGTTTGCATTTTTAGAATTCATTTTTATTTTGTATATTTTTGATCATATATATATATATATATATATATATATATATATATATATAATTTGCCAGACATTATGCAATGTCATTTAATTGTACTACAGGGACAAAAATAATACTCATTGTTTAAAATGATATATATGCTCTTATTGTCCTATTATTATTCATAGACCTATTCACAAATCTCCTGAGATATGAGAACACCTACAGAAACACCAAGTTGACTCCTTGAGAATATCTGGTCACTTCACACACCATGATACCTACCAATGAATCTTTTTATTTATTTGCTGATAACTGTGCCACTCAGCTTATTACTCCTTCCTGTTCATGACATAATACATTTATTTTCAAAGAGATATTGCTCCACTCATATTCCTCTTTCTTATTCTTTGCAGCTTATGAATGAGGTATGTATTGGTGAAACACATTTTAGAGCATTATAAGATGGGAGTCTTGAGTTACAGAGCAGGCAGTGCTTAGTAAAAAGTCATCTTTGATTTCTTAAAAGGCAGATATTATACATAGTGGATTTGTATTTTCAAAGAGTAGTGTAAGAGCAGTGTTAAGGATTGTGAATTTATTACTATGTCTTCCTCATTCAAAGTGTACTAATAAATGAGCTGCTTGGAACAGAGGGGGAAAATAGGAACGCAGAGATTTCAAAATCTGGGATTTTAGGATAGAAAAAGCAACTATTTCTTAACTGAGAATGGTAGATAGAAAATTAGTAAATTCTTTGGCAATAAATTAAAACAAAATGCATTAAGCCAAACAAAATGACTTAGGTAAAAATAAAATTAAAAGTGAAGTCCAAGAAACTCATTAAATCTGTTGTAAGGTCCAGACCCCCCAAGACAGACTACCAGAGACTCAAGTCAGAGCAAAAGCAAGGGTCATTTTATTCAAGCAGGTTTGAACCCAGATGCAGTCGACCAGTTACTTAGAGAACTGGGACCAGCGGTCCAGAATGCAGACACTCAAACCTTTTTATAGGTAGGAGTAAACAACTTTGGGGAATTTCCAGTCCAAGGGTTAGAGTCTGTATAAGCAGGTTACAAAAGCTAGATAAAAGAAACTAAGACCAAGGCCGGAATAGATGTCTGGTGTTTAGTTATTCTTATAGCGTAAGCATTTCACAGAAGCTAAAATAGCTCTTAGTTACTTAATTCTTCCTTTCCAGACAGCTGCTCATCTCAGGGCCTTATGACACCCAGAGAATCAAGTGAGCAGTTTTAAAACACACCTTTAGCTATTTCTTTTAAAAATAAGAGTTTAGCCATTTTCTATTTTACAAGAGAAACATGATCACTTAGCCATTTTCTACTTCACACTGTGTAACATATTTCAGTAGAAACTAGGGCAAATGTGAGAAAAGGATTGAATATACTCATTTGTTCAAAACCAGAAGTGAAGTTGTGATAAAGCAAACAAGGAAGTGATGAAAGTCGCCCATCCAAGCACTCCATTGTGAGAAGAAGGGGGGCTGGTCAAGGGAGCAAGAAGCTGGCTGGAGGAAGCCAGGCTCTGGAATCTGCCATGGTAAACAGGATTAGGGACCATAACTGGGTGAGTGGGGGGGGTAGGGAACTCTGGGGTGCCCACTCAGAATCATTATCAGGCTACAACATGTGTCCCTTGTCATGTCCTTTGGTCAATATTCTGGCCCATCTTGTTGCGAAATGATGGGCCATGAATTGAAATTGGGAGCAATGCACTGTGGGTATTTGAAAGGGGGGTTTATGACATAGGCCCTCCCTGTCTGTGGTACCACAAGCCACAACCCACATCATTAAGTCTCATGTAGCTGTTGATCACTTCCTCCTCCCCCTCCTCCCCCTCTTCCTCCTTCTTCCTTCCTCCTCCTCCTCCCTCCTCCTTCCTCCTTCTTCCTCCTCCTTCATCCTTCCATGTCCTCCTTCCTCTATCTTCCTCCTCTTTCCACCTCCTTCTTCCTCTTCCTTCCTCTTATTCCTTTTCTGCCTCCTTCCTCTTCCTTGTCCTTTATCCTCCTCCTCTTTCCTCTTCTTCCTCTTGTTTCTCCTTCTCTTTCTTTCTTTTTTCAGTCACAATATTCCTGATTGAATCCTAGACAAGTTCATCTATAACCATTCCAGAAGTTTCCTCTCACTGTTCCCTGTTCTATATGTGCAACAGCAGTGAGAAGGGAAAAGAGGAGCAGGAGAAACAGCTTCCTCCATCACCCAGCAGAGAACTCAGCCCTGGTAAGAACAGGCCTGAGCCTGTGCAAACCTGTGACTAGGGCATCGCTGGAACCAGAAGCTCTCTGCAGGAACACCGCACTGGTCTTCAGCTGTAGCAGCAGGCTGTTTTCACTCTTTGAGTCCAAGTCCAGGCAGGCTCTCTCCCACGTCTCATTTACTGGAACCTTTGTCACAGGTAGAGCAGGCTGACCTGAGAGCACCAAGAGCAAATGACAAGCTGGGCCCCAACTTCAGACAGCAGTAACAGTCAGCAGGTATCAGGTGACTCCTGAGACCCCAAGGGCTTGGTTCTCTCTGAGCCCTGAGCTCTTGGTTCACTCAGCAGCTAGTGGGTGTCTGGAAAGGTTAAGGAGTGTCCACCCAGGAACAGAAACCATATAAGAGTGAAATATTTCACAGTGAAAGGTTGCAGTCTTCAAAGTCCTATGTCCTGCTCCAAGCAGGCAAGAGGAGGCTTGGGAGAGCCCAGCAATGAGCCCCAGTGACTGAAAGGGCTCCAGAGAGCTGGCAAGGGCAGAAGGTCCAGTCAGCCTGAAGTCAGGGTCTTGCACAGCAGCTGTGGGATGCTGAACTCTGGGCTTTGAAGGCCCAGGGCTTGCTCTGACTTGAGGACTTCAAGCTCTACATTTCTATCGTTTAAAGATTGGAGCCATAAGCCTGTAATTCTCTTTCCTTCTGATCTGTGAGCCCCAGCACTCAGGCACTCCTCCGTGCTGGTCCTTGCTTATGCATGATTTCTGGCAAACAGAACAGCCTTTTGTGACATGTCCAGAACTCAGTTACCTGGTCATGCTGACCCATGGAAAGGGTTGCAAAATGCATTATACCTCGGTGCCCAGGAGGAAATAACAACAGACCAATGAGCATACATCTATTCTATTGCATTATCCTTTCTTGGTTTTTGCCCATTTCAAATACTTTTGAAAAGGGCCTTTTTATGCCTCCAAATAAGGTCATGTTTTTTTTTTTCAAATTTCCCTTTTATTTGTTTCAATTGTCTCTGCATATATTTTAAAACAGTGATGTTGAGGACATATAGGCTCACTTCTGTTAGTTTATTTTGTTCAAAATTTAGAGACTTTAGTAAATTAAGAGAAGAGGAGAAAATACAGAGAGCTCTTGCCATGAGGTAGACAAGAGGCAGTTTAACCCCTAGTTTTAAAAATTATTATTATTTCTTTTTGGTGTAAGGATTGCAGTACAGGAAATTAGAGCCAGAGCCTTGTATACTTTAGACATTGATTTGCTCACTGAGCTAAATTCCCAATACTAGCTCATTATTGCTGAGGCCTTTACAGTTCTATATAGTTCAAACTATACTTAGGTTATTGCCTAATGCTTATCTTGCTTCAAGACAATTATTTTCCCTGCTTAGGTTCTGTAGCCTTTACCAATTGCATCTGATCCCATCTATCTTTTGCAATTTTCTCTGTCACTTTGGTTTTTGTTGACTCAGTTAATAGAATACAGAAGTTTTTGTTTGTTTGTCTGATGTGTGTGTGTGTGTGTGTGTGTGTGTGTGTGTGTGTGTGTGTAGGTGACTGAGACTAGAACCATAAGACCTTGCATATATTAGGTAAGTACTCTACCACTGAGGTATTACCTCAGTCTGAGATCAGTTTTATTTTCCCAGCTGAGTTAACCAGATTATAGTGATGAAAATATGAACCACGATCCTGGTTTATATTTATTGGTATTGCAATTATTTTGTTTCTGATTTTATATGTAATTTGTTAATTTTTCCTTTTTGCCTTCGAATTTAGCTTTTAATTTTTGCTTTGTTTTAGCCCATAACCAGTTTCTGGTTCCAGTTTTTTTTTTTTCTAATAACAGATGCCACATTGTCAGTTTGCTTTGGCTCTTCAGGATTCCTAATTATGTCTAATTGTATACTTTATTTTAAGCCTTAAAACTAACTTTCTAAAGTACTACTTATAAATGTGCATGCTACTTGTCAGCTAGAATACAGTTTGCAACAATTTAATATCCATGCACATAGTGAAAAGTTACAATCTTAAAGTCATAAAGTAGTTGATTAGTAGACTAAGAATAAAAACATAGCATTACTTTTCAATGTTCAGGACATAAATAAACCAAAAACCAAGGTTCCCATTGTTATATTTATGATGTGACATTCTTTGCAACAAGATAAAAACTGAATATAACATAAGCAACAGAAATTCAAAGATGCTTAGTAAGTAGTATTTGCCATCTTGTTTTCAAGCCTCTATTTAAGTATCTGTAAGATTGACTTAAATTTTAAAATACCTGTAATTCGTAACCTGAGATCTTTAGCAGATGAAATATAGACCTTGCCTTTACCAAACATGCATCTTAACATATTGTGATAACATTCCAGAAATGTTTTAATTCATTAATATTTTATTAAACCCCTAAGTATTATATAACATCTTAAAAAATAAGAACTAACACTTGCTTGCAAAAAAATCATAATGTAGAAAAAGACAAATATATACTTCTAAAATTAAAATTAAATATGAATGGATATTAATGAAAGTATTCCAAACTACTATGAAATTTATTAAGGCATTGTTTTTTGTTTGTTCTTTTTCACCATTAAAAACTGTCAGCCTAGTTCTGATGAGTTCTGAGAGGGAGCACTGTAGCTTTCTCAGGCAGTTTGGGGAAAAGGCTTACCAGAGGAGAAATCTTACATCACAAGTCACCCTGCTGCACCAACAGAACTGCAGTTCAGCACAGGTGTGCCACCCTCTTCCAGAGAGGCCTCCAACATAGATTTACCTGGGTCACATGGGTGAATCCTTTTTGGCTCCTTGGCTACTCACACCTCAGTACTTGCGTCTCCAGGGTACGTATTTTTGAAGTGAAATCTTTTCCCCTATGCCCATGAACTCCTACGTGGGCTCTCAGACAGCAATGGTGTATCCATTTTCTCTTCCTCTGTTATCAGACTCTCCCTCATATTCCTGACTTCCCTGGATAAATAGAATAGTTTATAAACCATTCTTTTCTGATTGTATTATTCCAATTCTTTCTTAAAAACAAATATGAATTCAGGGTTTGGAGTTGAAGGACTTTTTCTGCACCCCCCAAATCCTATAGTTTTGGGGGTTGAGAAAACGGTGATTTCTTTGGTGAAAAAGGAAGCATTAGAAATAAATTTAGCTGAAATGCTGGTCTCATCCAAAAGTATCACCAACCATTTATTCTAAGAGTTTAGAAATGTGTAGGGTTTGAGTGATGTCTCAGTGGTTAATTGCACTTCCTAAGAAAGTATGAAGGTCTCTGGGGGTCTGTAGGGGTCTCTGGGGCCTGATGGGGCCCTAGGATCCATCTAAATAGCTTGCATAGTGAGGTATATCTGTAACCCCCTTCCTGTGGGAAGGAGAGAACAAATAATCATTGAGGTCCACTGGAAAAAAATTCTGGAACCAGTAAAGACAAAATATTAGTGACCGAGTGAGACACCTCCCATTCACCTCTGCAGGTGTACTTGGTTTACCGCATCGGCACACTCCCAAGCATTCACCACACACACACTCAGCACTACAACCACCACCACCACCACCACCATGTCACACACAATACACAGAAATTTATGGGTAATACTGGCTTCATTTGGCAGTTTTATATAGCTACAGATCTGTGCCTGATACTAAAAACTGAGTCATAGGACAGAAAATAGAAGAGGATTTGGGTAAACTTGGGGCAGATCATTAGGGATTTTGTTAATTTTTAGGAAGCTCCACTGTTAGTTATCAAAGTTAGAGAAATAACATGCTATTTACTAATAAGCAGTTTGGCTGTAAACAGACTTGAGGAACATAATGTCCTGATACCATGTAAAGTAGAGAGCTGATGGGTTAAAGGAGACGCAAAGCAAGCATTCAGTTAAGACGCTGACAGAAACAGGACAGTCAACTGGGGAAAGCATTGACCTGCAGGTTCCCCTCTTCTAACTCAGATAAAGGACGTTTAACATCAGTGTAAGATGTTACAATAATAGCAAAAATCACATTCCCGATTCTAAAGCTGTATTGATGAAAGCCGTGAAAATGAAGGACCAACGGAAGATTATGGCGGATCATGTGTGTCCACATTCATGGCAATCATTTCAGTTAGTTATTTCCCTATTTTATTACCTTAAATTAATTATAAAATATCAAATATGTAATAGGTTTAGGGAAAATAAGTTTGTCTTTAATTTGAGTATTGTTTTCTTTAAAAACATTCATTAGAAGCATATTTATCTAAAATATAATTAATTTAAAGAAAAATGTTCTGAATTACTTCTACTTGGAGTAATGTGTGATTTCAATTTTTTTTACCATTTATGCATTAAAATGTTTTAAATGCGAAATTTTGGCTGTTATGTTTAAGTCTGACATTCATAATTATGGGTATGACAATAGGAACCATACAGAAAAACTGACTCATTGGCCTCAACTGTTTTATTATTTTTCATATTTTAAATTTCTCCAAAGCAAAAGAAGATAATAATTAAATGAAGTTTATTCTTAAAGGTGGCATAAGAATTTTGTTCCAACATTTTATAAATGATATTTGAAATGATAATAAATGATTATAATAATGGTTCTGTAATTCCCTTTTTAATGTTGGGGAGGTATTGCTATGTCTTTATTGATTTTGATTGGGATGTTTGTCATTTACCATCGTCACAAGTGGATGAGTGATGCCCATGAGCCTGTGTTCATCCTATCTGATTATTATAACCAACTCTGGGCCCAAGATTGGCATCGTCATGCTACTATACTTGGAAAACAAGCAGCAACAATGGCAACAACAAAATGTACCCCTTCACATGCAGACTAAGGATGATTTTTTTTCTGGAGTGTACATTGATTGGAAGATTCATTTTAATGTTTTTGCTATTCTAAACCAACAATAATACCACATTATCTAATACAAAAGTATATACCTAGTGACTATAGTAATGCCATGAAGAATTTTCAATTGCATATTATATGTTATGAATGGTTAGATGGGAATAAAAGCTGTAATGTAAAAAGTAGATATGGGGCTGGGGAGCTGACTCAGTGGATAAAGCTCTTGCTACACAAGTTTACATAAGTACCTGAGTTTAGATCCTTGGAATTTACCAAAACCAGAGATTGCAGTACAAGCACCTATAATTTCAGTGGACCTGCCATGAAAAGGAGACAGAATAATCCAGAAGAAACCAGAAGCTCACAACAAATGCAATAGTGGACAATGAAAGAGCCTATCTCAATAAAGGACTGACACCCAAAGTTTTACTCTGACTTCCTCAAGTGTGCTGAGGGTCATGGGCACCCTCACTCAAACGCACGCACACATGACCATACATTACACACACACACACACACACACACACACACACACACACACACACCAAAAAGAGAAATAGATATGATATAGCTCTTATCTCAAGACATTTTTGATATTAAGAAACAGAAAAGTGATTTAAAATAAAGTAATAATCACCTATGTTTTGATAGGTATAAATGTTTATGGAATCCACAATGTAGATTGTTGTGATTCATATTACCAATTTATAAAAGGTTCTTTTGGTGGGTATATCCATAATTGTAAATATTTTTTTCAAAGCCATAATATGCATATTTTTCTTCTTTTTCTTTTTCGGTTTTTTTTTTTTTTTTTTTTTTTTTTTTTTTTTTTTTTTTTTTTTTTTTTTTTTTTTTTTTTTTTTTTTTTTTTTTTTTTTTTTTTTTTTTTTTTTTTTTTTTTTTTTTTTTTTTTTTTTTTTTTTTTTTTTTTTTTTTTTTT
>PVHP010002925.1:0-70565 GCA_004024765.1 Zapus hudsonius | reverse complement strand
ACACCCAGAGCATAATATACATATTTTAATTTGAATTTATGGGCAGTAATACTTATCAAACTTTGATTTTTCCCTTCTACATCTACTCTATGCTTAAAATTTGAATAATAGCTATATTTATAAATGTCTGTGTTTTTGTTTGCTTAATTTGCCTTTTTTCTTCTACTCATCCCCAGAAGGAAAAAGAAAATGCCATTTACTATCCACATCAGCAAACCCAATTTATTTTTTGTCAGAATCTTCTGCTGTGCAACACACAAAAGAAACAGGGAACATGGGGAGCTGGTAGAGGTGAAAGGTCAGACACAGCTATGTGCTTATTTACTGCTTTCTAACCCTTTTTTGAGTGTTCACTATATAGTGCTGCTTCATAGAAATATTATAGGAATCACTTGTCTGTCTGAGTTTTCAATAACTATTTTCTTCTCTATATTATAAACTGATTACTTTTTGGCCAATCAATTGGGAACTAAGTTTTTGCTTTGATTGGTGGAAACTTGAATGAGGATATTTGCATTTGGAATTTTAATGTGCTGCTTATTTTCCACTGCTAAGGATATAAATATATTTGTTTCATAAAGCATTTGAACTGTACTTTTTGTCCTAAAGCAAACCTATCAAAGTGCCAGCACATTTGATATAAAACAAAGAAAAGTAGAAGATATCTTGGAGCTATTTCTGTGTGTGTCTCTCTGTGTGTGTGTGTGTGTGTGTGTGTGTGTGTGTGTGTGTGTGTGTGTGTGTGAGTGACACAAAGAGATCATCTATGGAACAACTCAGATACAGAAATTAGTTGATACAACAAAAGAAAGAATGAAAATAAAATAAAAAACCTGGCTGGAGAGATGGCTCAGCGGTTAAGGTACTTGCCTCCAGTGCCTAAGGCCCAGGGTTCAATTTTCCAGGACCCACATGAGCCAGACCCACAAGGTGATGGCCCTAATGCTCTCTCTCTCTCTCTCTTCTTGAAAATGAATAAATAAAATATTTTAAAAAATCATAAACCAATTCATGATGTTCACCAAAGTATGGATTTAAAATATGGTTATGATATTTCTATGGAACAGTTACATATTCACAGTGATTGAAATAGTCTCCCTAAAATTTAGCTTTTATTAAAGTTAAAAGATTCTCTTTAGCACTTTGTAGTGGCCCAATAAAACATATATTTGTTCCTTCATAATAAAACCTCATTAAATGAGCTGACCCTCGGTAGGAAGCTCAGTGGTAGTGTTTTCATAAGCAACAATGATTTACATCCAAGTAGACAGAGGAAGTCCAACCATTTTTCAAATAAGGATGGGATGGAGTAAGCACAGGATAATGCAGGCAAGGAAAGGACTAGAAGGGACAATGTTATATCCGACTAGTTGGAAAAAATAGAGCAAAGGAACTATTCAAAAACAGGAGAAAGCTGGAGGAAAAATATGCCTAACCGTATGCAGAGGTTTAGGAGTTACCAAGAAACTTGCTTTTTGAATTTAATGATAGCTATTAGCTTGACATTTCTGGAATGCAAAAGTTCTCATGGGATAAGAAGGGGAAAGATAAATGAGGAGGCAAGGGCATGAGCTCACTGAAGATCACATTACACTTGATCTTAGCCAAAAGGCCAAGCCACCAGGGGAAGCTGGTCAATGACAGTTGGAGTAAACAGAGTCCACTGATATGAAATAAAGTATACCACCATGAGTAGGCTGAACATAGCTCCTACTGGGAGAGAACAGTGAACCATGAAATAAGCACTTGTGCAATGGAGGAGCCAAAGCCTGGGGGAGGCAATCAACAGCTTTTAATTCGGCCAAGTAATCCACTCAGTGAAGGGGAATCCTTGACTGGAACTGGGATTTCAGGGTGAAATGCATCAGGAACCAAAATCTTGGGATCCCAAAGAGAAATTCACTTTACAGGTGATTTACAAAAAGCTACCAACAATAGAATCTAGCCAATTCAGGAATGTGTATCTCAATTAACCTATAGTGATCTCACTCTCCGATGGAGATTCCGTTTGTATTTTTCAGAAGGCTCCAAGAGAGCTGAGGCTCTTCCAACCCTACCAACGAGCCACAGGCCGATAGCTGACTTCCTGGCAAGAGATGAGCCAACCCAGACCTACCGTGGTGGATCCACATGGAACCCCGCAGAGAGTGGTGGGATAAGCAAGAGACCTATAAACACAGCCAATCAATCAACATAGGATGGGCCAGAGAGACAGACACCAAAGTTTTTCAACACAACCTAAAGCAGAAGCACAGAGGCACCTAAGGCCTCAACAATAAAGCAGCCTTAATATCCAACATGACTCAGGGAACTCAGCAGAAGAGGGGGTGGAAAGATTGTAAGAGACATGGTGGAGGAGAATATCCAGGGACATGGCCCCCCTCAGTAACAACATACAAAAGAGGGTGGAACCGGATTGACTCCTAGGCTATCCACAACCCCCTACCCCATGGACTGATACAGACTGCCCACAGAGAAGGAAACACCCAACTTATTGGGGACAGGCAAGAGGGAAATGGGGGAATTGGAGAAATCAACACATTATTCTCTTATTAAGTGTATCTAATTATGGATAATAAAAATTAAAAAAAAATCACATTATACTGTCTCCCAAGACATGGTTGCACAAAGATTGTTGATTGTGTGAATAAGATTTACACCTTTGAATGGTTTAGAAGCTATTTGTAAATGGATTCAATTTGAGAGAATTTATGTCTCCTTGAGTCCCTTAATAAAATCATGCAGTTTTCTGACTGTTTTCCTTTAATTAGACTATCCAGCTTTTAAATCATCCTTTGGTGATTAGGAAAAGGTACTTCTATGAATGTAAGCTCATTAAACTGACCTTAGACATATGTACTTCTCCTTGGCCAATCTAAAACTACAACCTGTCTAGCCTATCCCCAACATCAAGAATCAGAAATTGGGGCTGAGCAAGGCTCAGCTATAGACGCTTGGCTGCAAAGTACAACTGGGGTTCAATTTTCCCAGTACTCCCAGAAAGGCAGGTGCATATGGAGTTCTTGTATAGAGGCTAATGACCCTGTCACACATGCATTCTTCCTCTCCCTCCCTCCCTCCCTCCCTCCCTCTCTCTGTCTCTCTCTAAATATTTTTAAAAGAATCAGAAATCGAAGTTTGCAGGTCAATAGCTTAAGCACTCACCACAATGTCAATATCTGAAGATTGTACCTGAAATCCAAGCAAAGTTTAGTGAGCTCACAAAACTCCAAATGTTTAGATGGTAGAAGACATCTATCACAATTACCCTTAAAACAAAAAATGTAGCTCCATATATATATATATATATATATATATATATATATATATATATATATTTTATGATGTTGAATTGGGCTTTATGTTTTTAGTCATCTATAACATGCTGTATGCTGGATAAATAGGTACTTGAATGTTTTTCCTTGAACAAATGTTTCTTTTGTTTCTTTCCAAAACAAGGTTAACTGACAAAAGCAATTCCAGTTCAACTAAGATTCATACTAAGTGGTTCCTATTTTAGAAAGCTTTGTTTCTAAGAGTTATTTTGAATTTCAAGTATTCCCCAATTATAAAACACTTTGAATGAAAACTCTTAGAACCCTTATCATCATGCTATCTATCAATGGATCCACAGTACAAGTTATCAATATTAAGTAATAGCTTCAACTCTGCAGTCTAATGTTGATTACCTGCAACCAGGGTCAGTTATTGTGTGCTAAATTGTTTCTTGGGCAATTTTCTTTATGAATCAAAATGTGAATAAAAATAGGAAAATGAGGATCAATACAATTTATCATAGCCATTATTATGAGCTAAAAATTTGTTGATTAACTACGTATGATTTTTAGATGAATGGACCTTTCTTATTTTATATTCAAATAAGATTCTATGGATAAAGTTGAACACACACACACACACACACACACACACACACACACACACACACACACTGAGGAAATTGATTTCAGTTTGAATTAAGCCTGTGCAACTATACTCCAATAAAAATCTTATTAAGTGTTCAAACTTATCCCAAAACAACTCTTAGAAATTTGATTCATATTTGTAAGCTCATTCCATGTTAAAAAATCTGTGAAAACAAATTTCAGAAAAACTGGTTGTATTTTCCATTCCAAACTCAATCCAATTTTCTATGGATTTTTCATCCTTCTAATCATTTTTTATTCCCTTTTTACTTCTGTTCCTTTTAAGAAAAAGACGAATAAACACTTCCCTTGCTTCAACCCTCATCCAAAGGGAACATAAATTTCTATTTTGTTTCCTGAATGTCAAATCAATATTTTCAACCCTAATAATTTACAGAATTCTCTTGGGATTTCCTACTATTTTCTGTTCATCATATATGTGTGTGGGTAAGTGTGTGCTCAGTGAAGCTTAGAATTAAAGACTCTATTTCACACAATGCTTCTACTCTATCAAGAGCCAAATTCTTATCTTGCTTTGAACCCTCAGGGATCATTGACTTCA
Source organism: Zapus hudsonius (assembly GCA_004024765.1). Classification (NCBI taxonomy): domain Eukaryota; kingdom Metazoa; phylum Chordata; class Mammalia; order Rodentia; family Dipodidae; genus Zapus; species Zapus hudsonius. The sequence continues at coordinate 66,080 of PVHP010002925.1, read as the reverse complement.
AAAGAATATATTATGTTCCAAAGTGGCTCCTACAGCTGTAGAGGAAGGCAGAAAATTGGTCCCAAAAGACTAGTTCCTCAATTCAATGTGATGCTACTCTCTGCATACATAAGTACTCTGCCTCTTCCCTGGGTGCATGCAAGCCGGAGTGTGTGTGTGTGTGTGTGTGTGTGTGTGTGTGTGTGTGTGTGTGTGTGTGTGTAAGGCAGACAAAGAGAATACTAGTATGATTTATGCATTTATTCCCAGGCAATGGCAAAGATGATATAGTCATAATCAAAGCTCATTAATACCTTAAACTGAAGTTGTCTTATGATCTATGCTATTTTGAAATAAAAACAAACAGTAAAGTATGTTAAAAAATAAAACAGCACTACTATGAATGAATGGTTATTTCTCTAGGTCATGTTGGAACAAAAAGACTTCCAGAATACCAATTTAAGTGTTTGATTGAGTTAATTATAATGGGAGTGTCTGGTAAAATAAATATAAAAATGTATACTGAATCACAGTCAATGAAATCTATATGCATCAATGTAAATTACAGCTGATCTCCTTGTATGTACACACATGGGTATACAACGTTAATGACATTAAATTCAAAAGGATATATGTATACTACATATATAGTTTTGATGTTCAACCTAGTAATTTCAAAAAAAATCTGAATTGCTGGACACAGATGCAACTCTTTCAACCTACCAATCAGTTCAATCTACATATACAACATCATCAGAAATTCACATTATTTGAGAAACGTTTCTTTCAATGTATTTGTATTAGAAAAGTGAAAGAAAATGTTCTAAGATCAGGCATTTTGGGCATATTTTGGATTCAAAACCCTTTGCATATCTCTTGTTTAAAGCTATGAGAGTGGTAACTGTTTCAAAAGTACATAGCAGAACTCTTTCCAAAAGAACATTTACCCCCGTGCCAAAATCCACTTCCGCAGCCTCAGATTAGTTTGGGTGTTTGGTTGGCATTTTGCATGATTATATCAACTTATAATATATGTACTTATACTTGGTAAGGCTTATTTGATTTGATTTGTTTTTTTTCTAGGCTTTGAGATCTTTTGACAACTCTTGTAAAATTAGCATCATTAGTCATTGTGCAATGCATTTGTCGTTTTCCATTCTTTGTGAGTTTTGATTTGCCATGGTGTAGAGTATTGGTATTTTAGAGAGGAGTCAATCAATAGATAGAGACTTTGAGATCATAGAAATTTATAATTCTTGGAGTCTTAAGTTTGCTCAAATTTTATGAGGCTAAAATGTGTGTCTTATTTATAAATCAAATTAAGCAATGTTGACTGGATGTGTTGAAATAACTGGTTTTATTCATATATTCTCGCATATTTAGATGTTAACAGTCATCATACATTCTATTTTCTTAATGCAACATAAACTGGCATCTCATTAAATATTGATTTTATGAATGTAATAAACTTTAATCTAATCATGTTAAACATTTATGGCAAAGAAAGCAATTATATATGGACGTGAAGAGTATTGCAAGAAATTGAAAAATTACATTAAGGTAAATCCAAATATGTCCTTATTCTAAAATGTCTTCACCCTTTTGAAACAACCATTAATTGCATTTTGTCGTATATTCACCAGTATTTTTGTCAGAAATTCATGAAATAGGATGATGGAAGAATAAACACTATCTCTCTCAGCAGAAGAGACTTATTCATAATTAGATTTTATGACTAAGTATGTTGCATAATCTTATATAATCATATTACTTAAGAAAACAAATACTTTTCTATTTCTTTGCTGGAAAAATTATTGTGACATAAAACACCATATTAAAACTTATCTGCATAGCATTTCCCCTCTCTTCAGATTCTGATGCATAAGCAGCTTTACTTGGGTAGAAAGAAGCCTCTTGTTCATTTAAATATTATGTAATAATCACATAACATAACTGCCAGGAGATGTGCAAAAACCTACATTCCTGAAACTATTAGAGTTTGTGAATTGGAACAGACAACATTTTTTGTGTCTAATTTGATTGATCAGCTATCGCCTCAGGTTCATGGAATAATATGCTGTTATTCCAGTGCCTCAAGTTTATGAGTTTTATTAAGTTATATTTATGCTATTACTTTAAACAGGACTGACTATATACATCTGAAAAATTTTACAATTATAAAAGAAAACCTTATTTTATTGCACATTTGTATGTCTCAGTAACTATATTTACATATTTTCACTAATTATATTATTCCAGCCAATAAAATGATAAGAAATGTGTTATAAAGGACTGCTTAATGGGAATTCATAAATCAAAGAATAGCAGAGGATAAAAACTGGGTGACATAATGCCTGCAGACACAATTCAAGAATAAAAGGACTATTTTCTAAACATACAATGCGTTCTTTATATTTTTTGCTCTTCCTAATTCCAAAGTAGATTACTGAGAAAACAAGTTATTATTTGAATTTTATGCTTTCCAGTTTCTTCAGCAAAATAGTGGTTACATATATGTTCTAAGGCCATATATATAATATACAATTTTATATATTTTATAAAATATAAATATATATTACTGAAATTTTCTTTGAAAGAAATGTGTAAATTACAGAAAAATTACCTAAATAAAAAAGTTTGGAAGTAAATGTTGAAAGTTCCCAGCAAAACACATCAAATAGTTTCTGCTACAATTCTGAATGTGTGTATGTGTCATGTATGATTTAAACACTAAGGTGACTATTTCCTACTCATGTCTCACAGTGAAAAATTTCCAAAATCTGTTATTGTTGCTACAATTCATTACTAGTAGCATTACTAGCAATAATAACAAGGCCACCACTTTTATTATTTACCATGTAACTTCTGTTAAGTCTTTTCAGGTGTTCACAAGTTATTTGTTAACACTAAAATCCACGAGTTCCAATTAACTGAGATAGTTAAATACCTATGTTTAGTATTCAGTTAGATAATGACTTATTAATTGAATAATCTCAAATTTTGTTCAACCTACAAACCACAAAGAATTCACAATAAATATATTTTATACTATCATTTTATTCTGAGATATGTGTAATCATGATTTTAATTACCTTTAAATGCTCCCCAGCAAACTTCCTGTGGTAGTTTGACTCAGGTGTCCCCCATAAATTTATATGTTCTGAGTGCTTGATGTCTAGCTGATAGCAATTTTGGAATTGGAACCTTATTGGAAATGTGCTCTTGGGGGGCCTATGGGTGTTATAGCCTTTTGCAGTGTTTGGCACACTCTTCTGCTGCTGTGCCAGGAGGCGATGTCCAGTCTCGGCTGAAGCCAAGGGTTTCCCTGCCATCATGAAGCTTCTCCTTGAGTCTGTAAGCCAAAATAAAACCTTTCCTCCTAAGATGCCTTTTGGTTAGGTTCTTTCTTTCAGCAAAGAGAAAGCTGACTACACAATGCTCTCAACATGCACACACTGTAGACAGTTCAATTAAAAAGTTTCGTTCTCAGAGTGTTGGGAAGATGGCAAAATGATTAAAAGCAGTTGTGAAAACCTGATGACCGAAGTTCTATCCCCAGAACCCATGGAAAGAAGACATAGTGGCAAACAACAGAGCTTCTGTCTCATGATATGAGAGGAACAACATCCAAATTATATATGGCCCTCTGACTTCCTCACTCATGCCAGGGCACACACATGCCCACACATACACAGACACACAGACACACACAGACACACACACACACACAAATATTCTCTTAGAAATTTAATTTTAGTGTTCACATTTAAAATGAAAAACATGTAACATGTTGGGGAGTTATAAGTACTATAAATATTTATTCTTTCCACCTTGGTTCTGGGATATAGTTTCTTGACCCCCACAATGGATAACAGTTGTGTCCTAAGACATCTCTCGCTGGGTTGGAAGAAATTTCACATCTTTTACCTAGACCTACTTTAATATAGCAAAACCTACTGAAAGCAAATATGTATGAATCCTAACTTCTCTGAGACTACCTTTTGATGAAGCATATATGATACATGGACAGACCAGTTGTATGGAGAAACCATGTTGAAAGAAAGGGGAAGGAGAACTGAAGTACCAGTGCCAGCTATTTGAATGGATTTAGGATTGAGTTAAGTGGATTCTAATTCTCAGCTTAACCCATATATCATAAGCCCGTATATCAGTTGTTCTGAGCATCAAAGATTTGGAGGTACAATGTGAACCAGCCTTACATAAATGAAAAGTTTCCAACAATCCAGCCAATGTTATTGGAAAAGGGTACTTTGGGTTTCTAAAGCAGAAGGGAGACAGTGGCTGGTTCTTGCAGCGTGTGTCAACTATGCTGGAATTTTTGACATAGCTTTAGCTGAAACTCTTCTGGTTTAAAGGGTAAACTACAAAGAAACCTGACTGAACAAGTTTGACACTTCGGGTCAGAGAATACATCAGGGACTCCAAAAATGCTCTGACATCTATTTTTACCTTCTCGCCTTTTGTTTCTCGGCATCATTTAGGTATAATAATCATAAAAGAGGCCCATGGCCCTGCACTGGATCTGCTCATGTTTTATGTATGAGACGAAGGCCTTTCCCTGCCTTTCTGCACAGCTCTATAGGGATATTTCAATGAATTTTTAATCTTCATTTTTACCCTCTTTCAGAGCAGTGCTATGAGTAAGTCACAAAAAGGGCTGTGCTGAGAACCAGGTATTTGTCAGGCTGCCACCTGAGTCATTTTTTTTTTCAATGACAAAGCAGGTGGCTGCCCTGAAGGGGAACATAAAAGAAATCCCAGTAATCATGTCCTACTTGAGTTGCCTACACACTGCTGACTCAACAGCCAGCTCGATCCAGAAGAAAACAAGGCAGGAGATAAAATATAAACTAAAAGCAAACAAACCAACAGGAAAAAAAATGTAATAAAACCACCACTGCTATAATCACTATTCTTTGTCTTTCACAGAATGAACTTTTTAAACATGCAAGCTTCAAATGAAAATCTATGAAACAAATTAAAAACTGAAATCTTTATATTGTACAGAATATTGAATCTAGTGGTTTTATTTTTTCCACCAAAGCCTTTTAGGAAAATTGCAATCCCATAATCCTCCAATCTTTCCTGGTTTGCTGAATAAAATAACTAAGCTCAAAAGAATCCAAGAAGTTCTGAATTGGGTCTCAGGCCAAGATCCGAGTTAGTAATTTTTATGGCATGTACTTAGCATGTGATTTGCAGTTGGTGTAATTGCACAAAAGGAAAGTAACATCAGGGAAAAAACAAAACTTTGAGGGCATACACTGAGTGGAGATACGCTATTCTCTTCTTTAATCAATGGTGGAGAAGAAAGTTCCTTGAGTGAGTTTTTCCCAGCAGTCACCATAGATTGTGATCATGTAAGTAGTCTTAGGCATGATATTTTTCTACATCTGAAAGACTGTACTCACTCCTTTTCTAAGAGATTTTCACATTTATGAAAGTTTGGGATTATTGGCATAAACACTAAAAAAGAATGCTGACATTAGTAGCATAGGGTGCTTATTTCCAAGGTCAGTGTTACCAGAGAGAGAACTGCTTGTATCGGAACAAATGTCAGAATGGTAACTAACCCTTCCTGAGACAGAAGAAACATCTGTCTCTTGTGGTAAGGCTTTGCTTCTGTTTGGGACTGTGCATTCAAATGTCTTTGATATTATTTTATTGTGGTAATTAGAACTGGATAAAGAAAAGAAAAAGAGGAAAGAGAGTAATAAGTTTGAAGAAACAGGACTGTGAAGATTAAGTGGAAAAATATTCACCTCTGATAGGATTGCAAGGTTTTTTTTTTTTTTTTTTTTGGTTGGCAATGTGTTTAATGTTCCCATGCCATCATCTTTCCTTTCCCAACAAAATGGTCTTGGACAACTGATCATATATGCTTTTCCTTCAAGTATCTTGTAAATATCTCATCAATTGTCATTTGTAAAGCAAAATCTATAAGCTTCACTATCTTTCTTTACTCAGCCTTTTTCTACATCTGTTTCTACAAGCCAGCCATTCTGCTGACCTCCATAACAGCTCTTTACATTCTCTGTGTCTGAGGACTGTCACTCTGCCTTTTGTCAGTGTTCAACATGCATAAGAATTCCTGTGTGAACTGGTTTATTCTCATACTTTTAATTATTAAGTAACTTCAACCCTGAAGGAAAATTTCACCACTCCTCTCAGGATGCATTAGCAGTTCTCTTACCTCAGCTCTAATTACATGTTACTTTGTCTTAAGATGTAACCATCTGTTTACTGTCTGATTTATTCTGCTATAATATGGATAACATGAGGTAGAGATTATTCTGTTCATCTCTTCATCATTTCTTAACACAGATATTGGGAAAGCAATAATTTCTTAAGTATTAATGATGAATGATAACTACATATTAAAAAGGTTTACATATGCTTAATAATAAAGGACAAGAAGACTTCTGAAGGATACATTTTCATCCCTCTAGTCATTCTAATTGGACATGTAACCAAAAAATAAATATAATATCTATAACTTTAAGGTTAAACATTCTTCATTCTGCTTGCTTGAGAGACAGGGTCTCTCTCACTCTAGCTTAGGCTAAATTTGAACTCACTCTGTAGCCCATGCTGGCCTCAAACTTGCATGAATCTTACTACCTCAGCCTCCCAAGTGCTGAAATTAAAGGTATATACCACAACATCCAATTAAATTGAGCTTCCTCTTCCTAGTTCTTTTGGACTCTTCATTCTTAATTGTAAGAATTATACAAACTTTCAACAAAGCTTTACAGAAGTGCAGCTCAATAGAGATTTCTGAAAATAGTAGTGTTTCAGGTTTTCATATAGTTACCAGCTCCACCTGTTAACTGAGCAGTTGGAATATTGATAGTGAGGTTGAGAAGCTGATTTTTAAATTTTATATAATTATAATTCATTTGAAATTGAGCAGTCACAGGAAGAAGTGGGTATATTATGGGGTGTCACAACTAAGCCACTCAGAAACATATATAGTGAATACCCTTTAGTGGTTGTACATTTAAAGTATGAAAATAAAAATAAAAATCCATGGAGAAAACAAAAGAAGAAAGGAGAAGTGTCAGTGACAGGAAACCCTGCATTGGAACTGGGATACATGGCAAAATCTTATGGGGACCAAGAATGTGGGCTCCAAGGGGAAATTCCCACTTAAGAGAGCTACAGTGAAGCTACACCCATTAGAAGCTTGCCAAATTAGCAATGTGTGTCTTGTCTTAGCCACACACTGCTGGGATGAATCTCCAAACCAGGCACAGTTTTGGGAGGAAAGTATTTATTAAAATAACAGATCCAACAGGTCCAAACACAGAGAGAAACCCATCACCAGCACTTCCAAAGAAAGCACAATCCAACTCCAACTAGGAAACAGCAGGAACTCCAGACTTGAACTCAGACTGCTCTTTGCATATGTATAGCTGGAATTTCAGAAACACTTCAGGGCTGGACCCTAGGATCTTGCCAAGGTGACATACCGACCAGCCAGGAAGCTGGAGGAAAAACTTTGATAAAGTCTTGAATCTATTGGAGGACATCCATTCAAAATACCACAGAGTCTCATTTAATCTATACAGACCTCACTGTCTGATGGAGATTCTGTTTGTATTTTTCAGAAGGCAAAGAGAACTATGGACAACGCAATTCCACCAACAAGACATGGGATGATGGCTGACATCCAGGCAAGAAATGAACCACGCTGGACTATCAAGTAGGCCCAAATGAAACCCAAGAGAAAGTGGAGAGATAAACAAGAGACCTATCACCACAGCAAGTCAGATAACCCATGAAAGGACAATGGAGAGAGACACCAATAATACTCAACACAACCCAAAGCTGAAGTCCGGAGACACTTAAGATCTCAACAATAAAGCAGACTTAAAACTCACACACCCTGACTCAGGGAACTGAGCAGAAGAGGGTGTGGAAAGATTGTAAGAGCCATGATGGGATTATTCTCTTACAATCTTTTTGCTCTCTCTTCAATGTGCACTGAGTCATGGTTAGGAAAAACTGATCCAGTATGTCCACCAAGTTAGGAGTGGTTCATCTCCTGCCTGGGTATGTATGCCAACTAAATCTCATTTCATTGTATAAAACCTTTGATGTGTAACTGTTGTGCTCCTAAGTTATAAACTAATTTGTTCCAGTGAAATATCACCTTAAATACATAAACCCAATATATTTAAATAAAATATCACTTGTATATTTAGAGACTCCAATTTGTATGTCTATGGACTTTTACCTCCATGCTGTGATATCAAAATGGCATAATTATATTGTTTATTTAAGTTAATCATCCAACTGCTAATCCAGAACAAACACTCATGTCATTCATCATCAGGTCTGTCTTTGTTAGAACATGGTAAACATTATAAAATTACTATAACACTGATATCCTCAGTGTTCATAACTTGTTCATGAATGGAAGATCTACTACCAAGCCAAAAAGGGTGCAAAGGATTGATCTCTGCCCCCGCAAAGCTATTGGGTTTATTTTTCCTGGTGGTAGAGAGTCAGTAATATGGAGCACCTCACCACCGGTGATTGGTGATTGAAAATTCCTGTCTTCTATGATGTCTAGGACTGTCTCAATAGTGCATTCTAGATTTCGTCCCAGATATCATTAACACTTTTTAAAAGAAAAGGTAACAATTCAGATGGTATAATAATAGTTTCAGCCCCTTCCCCCATTCAAAGTCTGTTGTAAAATTGAAAAAAAATAACTAATTCAGGGAACTTTAAATTGATTAAACATTTAACCATAGACCGAAAATACTCATGACAAATAGCTTTAGGGAAGAACCCAAAAACTTGGCTTCTTGCTTGAAGAAGTTCTCACCAGGAATCAGTTTCCTAAAGAGATGAATAGGTTCAGAGTGGACAGCCCCTTACAAACAGAAAATTCTTTGCCAGTGTAGGGGGAGAGGGGAGCTTGATTTGAGAAGGAGGCACAAAAGGCATGATCATTAGAATTTTTCAGTAAGCAACTAAATTCATAGGAAATTAGCAACATACTGACAGCACTTCTGATGTAAATTTTCTGTTGTCTTACAATGTTCAATGAACTGCAGATCCAGGCAGAAACTCAACAGGGAAATTCAATAGATGAGGCACAAAGAGCCATAGATCTGCTAGAAAGTTCTTTATAGTATCAGTGAGTGATTGGAAAGCCTCTCTAGGGAGAAGAATGAGGCATTTTGAAATAGCTTACATAATTCTTGAATAGAAGGAAGACTAACAGATAAAATCTACAGGGAATTTATGTGCCAACTTAACACTGTAAACACAATCTTTTTGTTAAGTGAAAAAAGCCAGATGTGTAAGCTTATTATTGTATTATTCCTTTTGTATTAATTTTCTAGAAAACAAACTGTAGAGATCAAGTCATTTAGTGTTCTCTAAGGCCAAGGTGTTAGTGCAGGCAGACTTTCTGAAACATCATCCAGTGTTCTAGGTTCTTATATAGAGATGGTTGTGATAATAAATTTCCTTTCAAATATTAGATTGTGCACTAACAATGGTTACTGTTATGGTATAAGTGTGAAGTGTCATCCATAGGTTCATGCATTTTAACAATTGTTAACAAATAACTGGTGATGGTATTTGGGAAGATGAGGGAAGCTTTAGGACATAGAGTCTTTCTGGAGGAAGCAGGTCTTTGTGGGAAGGCCTTGGGGTTTTATAGCCTAGTGTCACTTTCTGCTCTCTGCTTCCTGACTATAGACTCAGTGTGATCAACGGGTGTCTTCCTCCTTCCCCCATGCTTTCCCAGCATGGTGGATTTAGCCACTAGGACATTAAAGTTTAAATAAGCCTTTCCTTTTTATTTTACTTCTTATAAGGCATTTGCTCAAAATAATGAGCAATAATTACAGAAAATATTTTATATGAATCAATCAATCTAATTTTTAAGTTAGCATTTTTTGATTTCTTTCTAGAATATCAATTCTTGTGTCTTTTAATGAAGTTGGGATATTTTTAATACTAATTCAAATTTCCTGACTTTCTTAGTTTGTGATGCCTGTTATATTTATAAGAAATTAGCTTATGATGTTTTTAAAAAGACCAAGTATGGAAACTAAATTACTTTTAACTTACTTCCCAGCCTGTTTTGTAATCTTGCTGACATATGTTTATGACTGAGTAACCCATTTTTGAAAAATGGAAATATTTCTATTTCTGAAACAGACAGGAATCTTCATATAAAGACATTTTTGTTTTAAGTGATAATTGTTTTAATTATTGTTTGCTTTTGTGGATTAAATTAATGGGAAGAACTTTACATTTTTGTTAAGTAGAAAGAACTATAAACAAGTGATAGGATAAACTCTAGGTATAGTTTTTAAATAAGTGTGATGTAACAAGCACTTTCCTTAAGATCTCTGGGTTGAAAACTCAAATTCCTCTTGATTATGTAATTTCAGTTTTATCAAATTATTTGCTTTAGTTTTGAGAGCCTGATGACTTGATGTTATCTGTCTTATGATTAAGTGATTTCTTGCTGGTGGATGTGATGCTCACCTTTGTTAAGCCCCTTTATCTAGAGCCATAATGCTGTTTGTCTTAAGTGGTACAATGAACTCCGACTCTCAGTGACATCACAAACATTCTGCATGTCTGATTTCTATCTGCAGGTAGTAGAGACTGCTTTCAGCAGCTGTTTCTGTTGTTTTATTTGATTGATCACAAAACAGGCCTCCATGTTATTTGGTTTTCTATTCATTCATGCAAAACAAAATAAACTACCTGGAACATTCAACTTGTAACAGAGGGAACACTTCTTTTGGCTTATAGTTTAGGAGATTTAAGTGCATGGTAAGTTGGCTCATTTCTTGTAGGTCTGTGTAAAGATGTATAACATGATAAGCGCATCTGTACAGTGTAGGAACCATCTCACCTTGGGGGTTTGGGGAAGCCTAGGCACAGTGAAAGACACCAGAATACCATAATAGACTGTGAGGACACACCTTCACTTACCTAATTTTCTTCCTTAGGACCCATCTCTCTAAGACTCCATCACTTGCATGGACTGGGGACCAACCATTCAACAGAAACATCATGGTTATCAACTTGACTTATCAACTTCAAGGTCCCTACCTGCTTTGTTGTTTGTCTTTATGGGATGACCACTCTTAGCATAGTGTGGCCCAGGATTCCAATCAAAAATAGCAGGCCATCCAGATAACTCAAAGTTCTTTATTCTCAAAATTGTACCATTTTTCATTAGTTAAATTTTGCTGAATACACCAAAATCACAACTAAAATAGTTATCTGTTTGTGAATTGTCTAGTGAGATCACTTGCTTTAGTGTTTAGATTTTGTTTAGGTCTGTGCCTTGTGTCTTCATACTTTGGGGATTCTCATTAGGAATGAGACATATTTTTCACCAATGATCACAAAAGAACAGAAGAAAATATAAGTCAGGAAATCATTTTAACACCTTTCTCATCATTTAGTGGCATCTAAGCCCAATTTAGTGTGTAGGGGATATATGTTACCCCAGAAGGTAAAGCACTGGACATGTCCATGCAGTTGAAAAGCATGGATAAATTACATAGTGACCACCCCTATGCAACAGAAATTTAATCTATTACACTGACCTTCAATGAGAATTTATATCTCATAAGATCAAGTGTATATAACTCAGCAGACTCCCATTTTTCTCTTCCTTAAAATCATTTAACAATAAAAATATTTCATTTGCTTTACTCCCCTTGGGCTCATTATCTCCCCCATCCCACCAGGCTTTTGACTAGGTCTTCAGTACCAGGCATGTATTCCCTCCTGTTGCAGTCAGATTTCTAGTTGCTGCGCAGAAAGAACCCAAACAAAAGAGGCTTGTAGAGGAATGGGTTTATTTGGCTTATGGACTCGAGGGGAGACTCCATCCTGGCAGGGAAAACGATGGCATGAGCAGAGGGCTGGACATCACCTCTGCCACAGCACTGCAAACAGCGGCAGGAAGGTGTGCCAAACACTGGCAAGGGGAAGCTGGCTTATAACCCCATAAGCCCGCCCCTGACAACACAGCTTCATTGAGGTTGTAAAACCCAAACTGCCATCAGCTGAGGATCGATCTATAAGAACACATTCAATTATTTGTGGGGGACACCTGGATCACACCATGACACCTCCCATGGAGCAGGCCTCCAGTCCAATTAGAGAGCAATTGGTTTCCTCACAATTGACGTGTGACTATTGCCCCAGTTGGCACATTTGGCCTGGCTGGCAGTCTTAAGGTTTGCAATGTCTACAGCTGTTCACCACCATTTGATGAATTCTCTCTTCCATAGGGCTGCATGCAGCCATAGCTTTTTCCAGCTTTCTGTCACCTGGTTAACAGGGAGGAGGTTTCCAACTCAGCTCCAGCTTGATTTCTCAGTGACCTGCAGGCCAAGTATGTGGGGTCTTCAGCAAAAGGGTCTTACCATCTCATTCTTGTGGGAAGCCAAGAGCCTTGGCAATGACCTGTAATGTTTTGGAAGCTTCAGGAAACTCCCTGGCCAGCAACTTGCTGAAAGGTATCCCATCTCTGGCACTAAAATTTTTCTGGTAACAATCTATGGCTACTGGGTGTGCCATTATGCAAAGAAGTAGATTTCCATATGGCTTATTCTGAACCTCTTAAATTTTGACTAACCCTCCTCCCAGGCCTCCTTTACTCAACTTCTTCCCCTGAGCACCCCCCCCCCTTAGGAAGTCATGAGCCCTGGAGGATTAATGCCTGCTGTTGTCTGGCTAAACACATATATTATGCCCACCAAACTGCCTTATAAGCACTTTTTTAAAAGTGCTCATACCCATATAATATTGCTACTCTCACTTATGGGTAGAGAAGCTTCTCTTTTTCAGATGGCAGTGAACACAAGGATAACTCAAAAGACACCATAGTACTGAGAAAGGACAGTGGAGTGTTCAGCACTGGGACATCTCTATCACACTTCCCGAGGCTCAGGGTCTATTGCCAAGAGGTGGCAGAAAGATTGTAAGAGCCAAGGGAAGGAGAGAACTGCTTAAAACGCAAACTTCCAGACACAAAATGGCCTTGATGTTCATGATTTCACAGTGCCTGATAATACCTACACATGATGGGAGGTTAAGATGATGACACTGAAAGAAGACAGAGACTAATTGAGAGGGAGAAGAGATATGAGGGAGGCTGGGGAGGGAATCAGAATGGTTTATGGTCTATAATTATGAATGCTATCAATAAAAAGTTTTTTTAAAATATTTCATTTGCAAAAAATGTACTCCCTGGTTGGACCCAATTTATCGATTAGCTTTTTCCACTTTTGTGTTTTGTACATGGCCACAGAGAACTCAGGGTCATTCAATTACATGAATTTCCTTTTCACATGTTTGTGGTTGACTGGTTAAGCTATCCTTCAGGCATACACATATTTTACATGTTTTATTTATGACACTACTTTTATTCACTTGCTAAAACTCATCAAGCTTTGGCTAGAAAAATTGTTCGACATAACCTGATTTCAAACAAAGGTACCTATAGAATTACACTGAAAGGGCACAGAGCTAAAGCTAAGCCCAGATTGGCTAGGACCCTGTAACCATGTCAAGTGAGTTACTGCTAATGCTGTCTAGTGATGTCTATGTACAGATCCTTCCAGACAGTGACGTCTGCTTTGCGTCTGCCTTGAAAATCTGCTACTCTTTTAGACAAAGCACTGGAAATGGTCCAAGGGATTCTGGGAAATATAAAAATCAGAATAAGCATAGGTGGAGCTGAGTGAAAAACTGCAAGTCTAGCATGGTCAAGCTTTCATGAACAGACAAGAGTCTGAAATGCCACCCCTGTCCTGAAGTCTTGTGTATTAAAGACGTGGTTAGTAGCTGATAGGCTTTGAGGGGTGACCGGCCCATCTTGAAGAATGTGTAGTGCTATGCATGTCGTTGTTGGGAGATGAGGAAAATTAGGAGGTGGAAGCTTATTGGAGGAAATAGGTTACTGGGGACATGGCCTGCAAAGATACATGTCATCTCCAGCACCATCCTGTCACCTGAGTTTATTGCTGCCCTTAGGTGTAGAGTTCTGTCCATCCTGACCTCCGATCATGTTGTCCTACCTCAGCTCAGGCTCAAAGCAAAGCAAACTGCTAACAATTCACTGACACCTCTCAAGCTCTATATCAAAATGTATTTTTCCTCCCTTAAACTGCTGTTTGGGATATTTTGTTACAACAGAGAAAACTAACACAATGGAAAATTTTTGTTAATAGTTACCATATAAAATAATAAAAAAAAATCTTTGCAAATTACCCTCAGGAAGCTACCTATGTATGGAGTCCTTTGGAACTTTGTCCTCTGGGCATGAACTTCTGATTGCGTTCCTGACCTCACAGCGGCTGCTGTCACCTAAAATCTGCCCCCTTCTGAGCTCATCATGGTGTTGGTAAGGAAGATGGGATTAGGACCAAAGGATGAGACACCAAAGCAGATGAAAAACAGCTTAGAAGAACCGTGTGCTCACGGGAGTAGGAGTTGGGGAGGGAGGGCAGAATAGAGTCAGAGGATGAGACTGTGAACCAATTACACTATGTCCATGCTAAAAAAAAAAAAAAAAAAAAAAAAGATTCTCACTAAAAATGTGAAACAGGATACATATGCATAGCCATGGTGATATGTAATAGATCTCTCGATGTTATTCCATTTATAATTCTGAAATTTTACATCTTTTCATCATTATCATTCACTTTGTAACAACATTCACCCAAACTCCAGGGAACTACCATTCTCCTTTCCACTTCTATGGCATCTATACATTAGTTAGGATGTCATCCAAATTAGACTGTACAATATTTGTATTAATGTAACTGGCTAAATTCACTTCATAATATGCTCCAGTTCCATCCATATTTTATTTTTGAAAAATGGCAGGCCTTTCTTTTTATGGATAAGTATATTCTCTTCATTAATTCCTTGATGGACATGTAGATTGATTTTAGAACTTGGGTATTATGAATGATGCTCTGAGAAATGTTAGAGCTTAGATCTCTAGATCTCTATTTGACACAACAATCTTAGTTTATTTTTTTTAAATATATATATTTATATATTTATATATAATATATATATATATTAGAGATATTGCTGGATCTTAGGATGGTCCTACTTTTAATTCTTTTGAAATCCTAAATACTGCTTGTCAGAAGAGGAAAAAAAAATTTGTTGTTTTTTCAAGGCAGGGTTTTACTCTAGTCCAGGCTGACCTGGAATTCACTACATAGTCTAAGGCTGGCCTGCAACTCAAGGTTATCCTGTTACTTGCTACCTCTGTCTCCCCAATGCTGGCATTAAAGGCATGTACCAATATGCCTAGCTAAAAAAGCAAAATAAATTAATATAAACTAAAAAAAATTGAAAATTCCTTCCAAACACATATGACATTCTTTTTTCCCCAGCCTTACCAAATCTTTTTGTATTTTGTCTTTTTGATAAAAACTGGTTTTGATGTGCATGTTCCTGATGAAGGCTGATATTTTGGATTTCTTTTTCATGTGCCTGCTGGCCATTTGCATGTCTTCTGTAGAGAAATGTCTATTCATTGTCCAGTTTGAAAGTTAGGTTACCTGTTTCCAAAGTACGCAGTTCCTTCTCCAGTTTCGAGCTCACCCAGTTGTTAGCTGAGCAGTGCGGGGATGCTTGTCCCCTTCTCAAGCGGCCTCTCCCTCTGCTCAGGGGCCCTTTTGCTGTGCAGAGGCTGTTCTTTGATTTAACTAGACTCATCTACTTTTGCTGTTTGTGATTATGTTTTCGACATCATATTTTAGCATTTTCAACACTAATGAAACAGGTTTTTCCCCCTGCTATCTACTAAGTTTTGTAACAGTGTTATAGTTTTGAGTCTTATATAAAAGTCAATTGTTTATTCAATTTGTTTAATCAATTGTTTAGCCTTGTTTTCATGTTGCATATATAAGATCAATTCTAAATATTTGCTCTTAGAATGTTGCCCCATAATGCCATCATCATTGTTCATTTCTTTTCATTCTTTTTATTTCCTTCTCTGACTGTACATGTTCCCTTAGTTTACTGGCACGTCTGTAAATGTGTTTTTAACATTTACAGCTTTTCCCATACCTAGTCATGTAGAAAATGAGTGAAATAGGAAGGATGGGGACATGGATCAGTGGTTAAAGGTGCTTCTTATAAAGTCTGATGTCCTGGGTTCTCTCTCTCTCTCTCTCTCTCTCTCTCTCTCTCTCTCTCTCTCTCTCTCTCTCTCTCTCCTCTCCTCTCCTCTCCTCTCTCTCCCCTCTCTCTATCTCCCTTTCCTCTCATCTCCCTCTCAAATAAAAAAAATAAATGGCCTTAACACAATATATTTCTGATATATTTTTCAGAGGTAGTGTTCCACATGTATTTAAAGGTGAAATTCTCAAATAACTTAAATACTTACACTAGAATTCTGCATCATATTTATTTTTTTTTTTTTTGTATCTGGCAAGTGGGAGGAATTAGTGTCAAACTGTGTTCAAAGTTCTTCTCCTGGGCATGAAGCTCAGTGGTGTTATACTCACCTTTGGTATGTAAACGCTTGGATTGAGACACTACAGTTTACAGTTCTTGATTGAAGTTCCAATCATAAATTTCATATTTCTATGTGTGATGCTTGTTTTCATGATAGTTACTTCTAATATGAACCCTCTCTGCGTGTCTATGTGACTCTAGTTATCAGGTAAACAGGAGCCTTTCTCCAGATTTGAGGATGGCTTACACTGCCATGAGACTATAGCTAAAAACTTTCTTTCTTTAAGCCAGAAATAATCTAATTCTTCTCTGTAAACTAGAAATTTTTGATGAATCCACTTTGAAACCAAAGATGGTTTTTTGATGTATCTGGAAGCTTTGTAGTAAAACATCACTTTCATCTATCATTTGGGCTCCTGACCTTTGTTACTAATGCCTTCTTAAGTAGCAGTCTTGCTCTGGTGAGATGGGTGAGGTCAGACAGTGACATTATTTTGAGGACTAGAGATGGAAAACACTCTGTGGGATTTGATGAAAGATGATAGGTAGAAATTGACACCAGGCTTCAAAAGATTTAGAAAGTTGTTTTTGGCACTATGAGACTCTGCTGACTGGTTTCACGCTTCTTTCACATCTTCCTTGCCACGTTAAAGAAGTCTGATGCTACCACGCCTTGTCTCCTTTTCCAAGCTTCTAAAATCATATACATTTGCACTTTTGATAGCTAAGAGCATAAGATTAGCATATTCATCTGGAAATTTTCTTGAATATTATTATAGGCTATTTTGTCTCTATTTTTTTCTTTTTGTATGTCTGTGTGTGAGGTATGTTCATGTGTGCATGTGTGTGCGACCATGCACACACACTTGGGTATTCCTGCGTATAGAGGCCATACATTGATGCTGACACTTTTTATTCTAGATCATCTTATTTATTGAGACAGGAACCCAAGCTTGCACCGTCTGGTTAGTCAGCTGGGAGTCTAAACTCCAGCTCTCACACTAGGAAGGGACTGCAAATGCTTTGCTCACTGAATCATCACACCTGCCCCACATTTAATCTTTTGAAATTTAATATATTTGAATATTTCATATATGTTTATAACACATTTTGATCATATTAACCCCATTGCCATCTTCTCCATTTTCCTGCTTCCCTACTAGCAACTTCCAATAAGTTAAATTAGGGTTTCTTACATGAGCATGTGTGAAATATTATTCACCAGTGCTCAGGCAACTTCTTATCTTAGCTCTAAGTGCCAACTGCTCCTCAGGGAGGGGTGGGGAATTTACAAAAGGGTACTTTGTTGTATATGCAAATGAATTTGAAAATAATGAGGGCAGTCAATTTTTGTGGTTTGAATGTAAAATGCTTTTCATGGTGTCTATATTTACTACTTAATCCCAGTTGGTGGTACTCTTCAGAGAAGTTATGGAACCTTTAGTAGGTGGAGACATGCTGGAGGAAGTGTGTCATTGGGAGGCAAGCCTTCAGGTTTTATTACTTTATCCCTGTGGTGTGAAAATATGAAGCCAGCTCATGGTTCTTGCCTTACACTCACCTCCATAATGTACATTTCCTTTTGAAACTGTAAGCTGACTCCAACCCTTTCCTTCCATTAAGCTGCTTCTGGTCAGGTATTTTGTTGAAATAATGAAAAAGTAACAAATGGATCAATGCATTCATAATTTGAAATATTACCATTTTATATTTTATTTCTTACAATAACATGTTTGCTATACTCTAATACAATAGGTAGTATACAATCTTAATTGTATGTAAATAGAATTATCTCAAATATTGAGTATTGGGTCTATTGAGAGACCTGTTAAATATATTTTTGTTTTATATTTTTTTTAAATTGCCATATTTTTTTTGATTTTATACTATCTTTTATTGAGACAATCATGGTTGTTTACTTTGCTAATGTTTTTCCATACCACGTATTAATTCATTAGTTTATACCCTTATTTGGAATAGACTTTAGAAAGCAATGGTGAATAATGATGACAACATTAGGATTATAAGATTTTTAGTTGACATAATTGCAAATGCTTTTTACATTTAGTTATTATTGAGCATAAAGTGATTTTTTCTTAAATATATTTTAACTTTGTATGAGTGTGTATGTAAGTTTAAGAGTTTTTTTCTATCTTTTATATATATACATATATATGTATATATATATATATACATATATATATAGTCCATAATGAGTTACATTATTTAGTTGACAAACAATGAGTTGTTATCCCCAATTCCCCAATGCCGCCCCCCCTCCCCATCCCCAATCAGCTGGATATCCTCCTCCGTGGGTCATCTGGATCAATCCTTGTGGCAGGGGACCATGGATAGCCTAGTACTCAGCCTGGTTCTCCTGGCCCAAGTGTGTTGTTGCTGATGGGTGCCATGCCTCTCGATAGTCTCCCCCACCACGGCTCTCACAATCTTATATAGGAGATTTTTACCTGATGAGGAATGCTTTTCTAATTCTTCTGTGGATCTAACTATCAAAACTTTAAAAATATATACTTACGTGTCGTTTACATCAAATTATGTAAATTTTTCCACTAAACATACAAGTAAATTTCTCTTATTTATAATTATTAGTGATGGGGCTAGAGAGATGCTTCCAACTTTAAAGGTGCATACTTCCAAAGCCTGCTGGCCTGAGATAAATTCCTTAGCCACCCACTCAAAGCCAGATGGGTGTTCCTTTTCAGCAGTAAGAGAACCTGGTGTGCATGTGAACACATCGGCACACACACACTCTCTCAAACTTACACATAAATAAATAATATTTTTTAAATGACTAGGCAGACTCACTTTTTTTAGATTCTGACATTTTTTTTCCAAGTAAAGATAAAATATGTCTGATGCAATATTATCTTTCCATTTATTACTCAGATTTGGCAAGTTAGTCTTTGAAGTTCTATAAACCACCCAGCTCCACTTCCATGCACTTATTATTATTTTAGTCTTATAATTTATATTAATTTGTTTCTTTTATGTTTGTGCCCTGTTTTTGTGTTTTATGAATCAGGATCGTTCTGTCTTTTTACTTAACACTTTCATATTTTTTGAAGATATAATTTTAAAACAGTTTAATTTCTAAGCTCTTGAATAAGATATGCCTTGCATAAAATTAACTCTTCTAATTTAGAGATTTATCTTTATGACTTAATATACAGTTAGTTTTAATATTTCCAAATGAAATTAGCTCAGTGAACTGTTCAAATTATTGAAATATTTGTGTATTATGCATACATCTTGTATTATTCCTTTATGAAGTAAAATTCATCTTTTTTCTTCAATGTTTCCTACAATTCATGTCTATATGGAATGAAATTTACTAGGTATACAGAGATTTTTGTGGTTTAATTTTCTCATAGCTTCCAATATTTGCTACAAAGCTCATTACTAGTAAATTAAATTATTCAGTAATACTAAAACTTAGATACAACATTTATATTTTTCTTTTCTTGGCTTTTGAGAAAAGTTATTGTGGATCAGCCCAGACTAGGCTTAAACTTCTGATCCTTCTGACCCAGCCTCTCAAGTGCTGAGATTACAGGATGCACCACCATTCTGGCTTCATCTGTTTTCTTAGAGTTCCTGTGGATTGTCATGAAAAATTGTTAATTAATTGGTTCTTTTCTTAAAATACTTACTTTTAGGCAATACAAAATTCCAATTTTTTATTAGTTTCCACAGAATTTAGATTCCCATGTAAAAGTGATTATAGACTTGAAGCATTTTTGAAATATTAACATTGTCAAATATATTTAACTGTCTTCAATTAATATTCAATTTTTAAAATCCTTGACTTTTTTACATTTCTTACCATTGAAACCTTATGTCTTTCAAAATCAAAACTAGAATAAACATATTTGAGCTGTTTCTAATATCTCCTGTCTTCACCTCACTTCTAGGAATACAGAAGTCCACATAGCTTTGATCTTTTATATGAGATCTGGCTATCTGGATACTGGTTGCTATGTCTCCCAAGTCCAGAATTTCTAACTTTCAGAACCCTATCACAACAGAACTATGAGTTTCAAAATGGAATGAAGGATGGACTGGGGGGATTGCACAATGGTTAAAGGCACTTGCTTGCAAAGCCTGCTGGCGTGCATTCAAGTAAGACTAGATGTATAAAGTGGTGCATGTGTCTGGAGTTTGCTTGCAGCTGCAAGAGGCTTTGGCCTGCCTAATTCTTTCTGTATCCCTCTTTGGAATAGATCTTTACTCTTTTGAACTTTTGAAACAGATTCAGCTTAATGTTATTGCTTAATTAAAGATGAATTTCTTGAAAGCACAAGAGAGTGATAGCAAGTGGTCAAACAAAATAATGGAGAATGATTATGGCTTTAGGATAAAGTGAATGTTATAACATCTATACATCGATAGTCTCTTCTTCATGAAATTACTAATTTATTTTTATTTTTTTTATTTTTTGCATAGGTTGTTGTTTTATATACCCTCTCCTCTGGTCCTCATTTCCTGTAAGTCCCTCCTGAGGGAGGTTATGGCTGTGCTGTTCACTATGAGGGAATCAGGTCCTCAGTCAGTCTCTGGGAAGCACTGGGCCTCAGATATTTCTACCCACCCTGTGGCTCTTACAATCTTCCTGATCTCTCTTCTGCAAAAACCCTTCATGGTTATTTTAATATATTCATGAAAACACACTCAGAAGCACCACACTGGTCACAGACACTGGCCAGTGAAACAGTCAAACATTTTTAAGTGCATAATATGCATATACCACCTGAGTTTTGTAAATGTTTTATTCACAATTTTCATACACATACATAATGTATTTTGATCCTACTTGATTTGGGGCCCCTTCTCCCATCTTCTTTCCACTGGTCCCCTTATTTCTAACTTCTCCCTCTTCCATTTTGATGCCATTTTTTCATAATCTCATCTATTAGATGACGTATGTAGCAAAATCAAATCAATAACCACCTGAGAGTTTAGCTAATACGTCAGTGTAAGGAGACAAGGTGAAGGGGCAAGGGGCTGTAGAGAAGACAGAAAAGTGAAGAAAGAAAATGGAAAAGTAGTGACAGAATAGAAAATTAAAATAATATTTGAGGCTGGTGAGATGGCTCAGGGGCTAAGGCGTTGGTCTGCAAAGCCTATGGACCCGGGTTCATTTCCCCAGGACCATGTAAAGCCAGATACACAAAGTTGGCAGGAAGCTCTGGAGTACGCTTGTTCTCTCTCTCTCTCTCTCTCTCTCTCTCTCTCTCTCTCTCTGTCTCTCTCTCTCTGTCTCTCTCTCATCTCTGCAAATAAATAAAAAATTTTAACAAAAAAGCATAATAATATTTGAAGAGAAAATGCAAATCAATGTGAAGAGATTATAAAAACATCAATAGATTGATTGGTAAAGTAAAATTTTGTGATAGCTGAAGTTTTCATGTAGTTTACATATTGCTGTATTCTGTATTTATAATATTTTGTGCCTTTTATTTATACTTAATCATCAGGGATGTGTTATTTTGGTATCCATATTTTATCATAGGATAAAAGATTATTGTTCACTAAGTCTGTCATACATAGTTAAATTTTGGCTTTAACAATTAAATATGAGATGAACTATACTGCTACAAAACTATAAGGAATTTCAGAAATGTTACACAGGACTATGTGATCTCAAAATTATAACTCTTGGAAAGTCAAAGGCAAGATGCAACAGGAAGGGTCAAAATAAAGGGAATTCCTCAATTCTTTCGTGGCCTCCAACCACATCCATTTCCATGACACTCCAAGTTGAAGCCCTTTACAGTTGTTGACTACGACTTTCCCCTTAGTGAGAAACCTAAGAACCCATGCTCAGGAGACAGGAGAGCTCCTTTAACAGTGAGACTTGCTTACTTCAGTAAGTGTTTGAAGAAGCTTCTGAAACTGCCAAAACCAGGGCTGGTGTCCCTGAAGCCATAACAGAAGGAAACGTTGTATCTATTAGTGGTCAGCCACAATTCAAGGAGAGACTTGCATGATCTGATCTTGTTTGAGGATGGCAGAGTTTCTAAAGAGCAAATTTCAGAAAATGTCCCTAAAGTCAGTGTAGTCAGTGTACTTTATACATGAGTCAGCAAGAAAGGGAAAACTTTCTAGGAGAATTGCTTTCAGAAAGCTCCTTCCTTCTAGAATGAGTTAAAATAATCTCTTCTGCTTTGTTTCTTTACAGCAAGTTATTTGCTCATGGCCCTCAGTTGTCATAGGGCATGCTTTGATATACTACTTCCTCAGAGAAAAGACAAATAAACTCATATTTACTCTTGATATATTGTTGTTTCTAAGCTAAATACTTGAGGGATGGCTCAGTTATATCTGAGTATTGTGAGATTGGCTAATGTATTTATGTTTAATCATATGAGACTACAGAGTGAATTCTAGGTTAGCCTGGGCTAGAGTGAGACCCTACCTTGAAAACAAAAACAAATAAAAAAGTATCAATATATGGATATGTGTTACAAGTTTATTATGCAATCATTAATTGAAATCCATTACATGAAAAAAGCTGAAAATAAATTCAGATAAAGCAGTCCTATAAATAATCAGGTACCAAAACAAAGTGAGTTTCTAACATGTGAAAAAAAATTCACACAAATATAGGTAACAATATTATTTTAGTTCCTCCTGCATATAATTCCCTCACATAATGCATAATTATCCTGCTTCTGATAATGACTGTAGCATATGTTTATAAAACAGCTACAATATTCACTCTCATCAAGTGAAAATATTAAAGAAAGTTCTAGTATATGTTAATGTACTTGGTTGGGGGATTTGGACAATACAACAAATATTGATGGATAATGTCAACATTCAATTTTAGGATCATTATATTACATCCATACATTGGTATCATGTGTGTTTTAATATGCAATTTTCCATTTTATAATTTTGGCTTTTCCATGATATGTTCTGCTTCAGCAAAAGTTATGATAAAATTATATTTTATTTTGATACAACAATGCATATTTAGCTATAAGTAGTAAGTACATCCTTAAGTACTAGTTGAATGTGATCCTCAGCTCTGTCATGGTGATGTGATATCATGACATTAATCATTGCTTGGTTTTTCACTTCTCAGTAATTGCTAAGACCTGAGGCTTCTGGTTAACCTTATTGACCTCAAAAACCAGTGAATTTGATTAATTTCTCTACTTAAAGTTCCAAGGAAAAATAACATTTTTTTGTTCATTAAAAATTGTTTTGGAGGCTGGAGGGGTATCTCAGTAGTAAAACTAATTGCTAGTGTGTAGTGGCAGGCCTTGAGCTCAATCCCAAGCACAAAATAAAGGTTAATTATCTTGATATTATCAGAGGCAGGAGAATTTTCTTTGAACTGGCAAATATAAGACACTCTTTTTATGATCACGTGGCTGTAAGGAAGGGTGGAATCAGCAGTTTGGCTACTGTATGCTGAAATTCCTTTATATTTAGGCTTCTAGTGTTTACTTATAATTTCACATTTCCACTTAATCTGAGAGAAGTTTACAGTGAAAATAAAAAAAATTCAGACATTATTTGGGTTATTGAATTTCATCTCTTCTCTCCTTTTGAAGACTATTTGCCTAAAATTACTCCCCTTCACCTGCTTTATGATTAATGTCTTTTGCCTTGATCATTTTCTCCAGCATAGGAAAGAGCTTCATTCCTATTCAGCTTTCAAATATAAATCCACATTATTTATATGACTATCTTCACCCATTACCTGTTCACTTTATAATGAAGCCCTTTAGGAAAGTTGATTGGGTTTACTCATTCATTTTATGAATTTCTTTTCCTTTTCTCCTCAATTCCCTCCACTTGGACTCTGAACCCAGATACATGGCTGTACTACATTGTGTGATGATACATGGTATTGGGTTTAATGTAAACTCTGCATTCTATCTGAAATATTTATTTATAATTTTGTTGTTTTCCTGAGGTTCCCTTCATCTCAATGTTTTTAACACATTTTATATTCTTCCTGTGTTTGAATTTACAGTTTTTATTTAATCTTTTTCTGAGAATCCCACTTTTAGATAATCTCAATTTATTTCACAGAAAAAACAATGTTTACATCACACACTCTCAAATTCATGTCACTAGCTAGTTTTTACTCTCACTAAACCAAGGCTTTATGTATCAAAGTATTGACATGCTCCTTTTCTTTGTATATTTAATTCAAGGGAAACTGGAATAGAATTATTCCAATACACACACACACACACACACACACACACACACACAAGCACACACACACACACGACTAATTCCTTTCAAGTCACTCCATTTCAGTAAAATGCCTGCACTTCATAAGATTCTCAGAACTAAATTTGATAGAACTAGGAATTTTCTTTATCTCTTTATTCTTTATTCATTACCTGTAGTCATCCTTCACACCTCATCAGAGAACACAGGAATGTATTCCCACTGAGGCCTTGATCACTACGTCCACACCCACAGTCCTAGCCAAAGCTGAAAATGACATCCTTATAAAATAGGACTTTGTGTTTCACTAATCCCTCTATAGTGTATGGAGTTCAGAGGTTAAATCACATCACATCACCCCAATTTAAAGCCATATCAAAGCCACGTTGAAATTCTCAACAAAGCAACTGACATGCCATGAAAGAGGTAGCTGGACTTCTCCTCTGCTTCCATTATGGTGTGACCTCTCCCTTTACTCATGCCTTCTCAGTTACCACACTTTCATTTGACACGGTATGTGAAATCAACTGAAGGTGAAAGAGCAAAAATTCTATTTCAGCTTCAAAAACTAGATAAGCTCTAGAATCAAGAATAATATGATTGACAAACTTAATTAATTAATTGCTTAATATGTTAGCTTAATTATGTTTAGGCAGAAGAGAAAAGAGTCAATTTTGTCCCCTAAAATCTCATAAATAACTATCTATATAGATTGGAAATGATTATATCACATAACAATAGTAACTTTAAAGTTTAAAAAAAAACTATTGGAACAATATTGACCTGCTATATTCTATTATGTGTTACATAGTACTTAATTTTTAAAACTTATTTTAGGGCCTTTGGTCTGAATTATAGTTTTATTATAGCAGTATATCTTGCAGTGAGTACTTACTATTTAATAGTCACACTGTTAAAAGTTTTGCATTTATCTCATATTTATTACCTATGTCCCAATATTTTCCGTGAAATGAAGTTCTTAGTTGCCCTGTAGCTAAGAGGATAGAATTGTTCCCTATATTTTATCTTCTTACATTTTTATTGTGTAGTTTAGAGATATATTAATTCAGCCTGAATATCAAATACTCAAATACACCCTAGTTATATTTCTTATTGTTGTTTATAAACAGACTTGTAAGAGTTCTTTAGAGACAGCTGTTTTCTTCCCATCTCTGTTATTGCAGCCACTTTTTGTTTGTGTTTAGTGAGGAACCTATATTTAATCATTGAACACTGTAATGAAATGAATATGTATGAAATTAAATGTGTTCTTTCCAAGGTGATCAACATGTTTTCATATAACTAAAATCTAGGAAAGGGCTGAGGAGATGGCTCAGAGGATAAGGCACTTGTTTCCAGTGCCTAAGGCCCTGGGTTCAATTCCCCAGGACCCACATAAGCCAGACCCACAAGGTGGTGGCCCTGGTGCGCTCGCTCTCTCTCTCTCTCTCTCTCTCTCTCTCTCTCTCTCTCTCTCTCCCTGCTTGAAAATGAATAAATAAAATATTTTAAAATCTAGGAAAGCTAGTGCAGCCACAAGCTTTCATAAATTTCACTGGTGCAGAGGTCTGTGGTTAATACCTTAATCATGACACTTGAGAGGCAGAAACAAGAGAGAAACATATTGGAGAAAGTCTGGAGCCTGTCAAAAGGGACACGAATAACAAAATATGGGGGTGAAAACTTATTTTGGCAAAAATTATTAACAATAAAACTATTTATATTTATTGATTACTGAATGATGTCTCAAATACATATATACACACATATATGTGCATATTTATAGTCTGAGGTTTTACAAAAGGTGAAGAATCTATTGTCATGGTTATTCTCCAGGGTCATCTTGCTTAGCTCTAGAATCACATAGTAGACAAATGTCAGTAACTTTTGTCAGAATACAATCACATACTTAAACTGGCAGAGGTTTAAGATAATGCAGGTCCTGTTTTTTGATTATTATCATTATTTTTATACTACTTACTAAAACAAATTTTTCTCTGTAGAGCATGAAGTGACAAAACCTGCTTCACCCAGCATCCAATTGTTTTCCATCCTGAAAAATAAAGACTGATTTTTACATTTGCTATAAGGTATTCGGTGTCTTTCAAAACATTTTAATGATATTCATTTAACAGATTAACTTAATTCATTAATACTGACTCTACAACATTAAAGCCTAAAAGGGAGGCAGCCATTTGGAATTTATACTGGATTTATTAAAAAAAAACATGGGGCAATGAACTCAACAGGGATATCAGTGGAGGAAATACAAATGTCAGTAACATTTTAAATACAATTTCCATTTAAGAAAATGTTCAATGTCCTTATCATCAGGGAGATGCAAATCAAAATAACTATGAGATTCCATCTGACTCCAGTCAGAATGGCAATCATTCAAAAACTACCAACAACAGATGTTGGCAAGGATGTGGGGAAAATGGAACACTTAATCACTGCTGGTGGGAATGTAAACTTGTAAATACACTATGGAGATCAGTGTGGAGGCTCCTGAAAAAGAGGCATAGAGAGCTTCCAATGGATCAGCTCAATTCATAATAGCTAAGAACTGGAATCAACCCAAATGCCCATAGATGGACAAATCGATATCAAAGTTTTGGTACATTTACACCGTGGAATTCTACTAAGCAGTAAGGAGAAACAGCAAAATGAATTTTGAAGGAAAGCAGAGGGACTTGAAACAGTCCATACTCTGGGAATTCACGCAAGAACAGCAAGACAGATACCACATATTCTCCTTCCTCTGTGGTACCTAATTAGGTTAAGCTTGAATAGTAAACAAACTTGACATGAAAATCTTGAGACTGACAATGGGGATGCAAGGGGTGGGGGAGGGGAAATATACAGAAAACTCAATCCATAATGAATCCTTACTTTTGGACAGTAAGTTCTTGGGGAAGATGGGGCATCTTCTGGTAAGAAAGGCCCTGAAGCTGGTGGGAGGAAGCTTAACTCTATCACAAGTGGCTCTGGTCTATACCTCCCTGTCCCAGAAATTGGTTACTTGCCACACCGAGCTGTTGACTAGAGAGACTTAAGAGGTCCCTAAAACAAGACAGGCTCATGTCAAAGCTCTTGAATACCCACCCCAGGCAAAAGATAGGATGTTATTGCTGAAGATACCACAGGCTGCTGTCACACAACAGTGAGAGACCCCTTTGGATCAAGAAAGGAAGCCAGCTCCCAAATGGTAGCCAGTGTAGTGCTAGATGGGGAAATTGGCCAATGATATTTGGAGAAATCAAGGAACACAGCTCTACAACAGCGACCTGACCAATGGTCTGAGAAAGCAGTGGACACCAGCAAGGCCAGAAGTACTCAACTCTGCAATAGTGGCCCTTAACCAGAGAGGGTAATCAATGGTTCTCTGATTGGCTAAGAGGTCCACTCAGTGGCAAGGAACCTTTAGCTGGAACTCCCATTCAAGGCAAATTCTTATGGAGACTAAGAACCCTGACTCCTAGAGGGAACCCCCACTAACTATGACAGGCTACACCCATTTAAATCTTGCTAAATTCACAATGTATGTCCCATTTAACCTGAACTTACCTCCTTCATCATTGGACATTCTGTTTATTTTTTCTATAGAAAGCAGTGAGAACAGTAGACAATCCAATTCCACCAACAGGACCTGAGATGATGGCTGACACCCAGGCAGATGAATCATCCCTAATTCATCATCTAGAGCCCAAATGAAACCTTTGAGGAAGTGGTGAGATGAGCAAGAGAGCTCATTCAGATAACCTTTGAAAGCAATTCAGATAACCTATGAAAGGGCAATGGAGTCAGACACCAAGATATCCAACATATTCCAAAGCAGAAATTCAGAGACTCTTAAGAGCTCAACCGTAAAGCAGACTTAAAGCTCACCCATCATGACTCAGGGAATTTTGCAGGAGGAGGCAGAATGATTGTAAGAGTCCTGGTGATGGGAATATCCAGAGGCATTGCCCCCCCCCACAAAAAAAAAAGAAAGAAAAGAAACTGGTTACTGCTTCCATAATTCATAGCCTTCATCCCATGGAGAATTCCAGAAATCTGACTGAGGAGGTCCTTAAGTGGATTGGGGACAGGGAGGAGGGAAATGGGGGTACCAACAGAAGATTTGTTCATACAGTATATCTACATTTTCATAATAAATAAATATTTTTAAATAGGTAAGAGTGTTTACCCTAACAGATTTTTTTTAAATTTTATCTTTATTGCACAAAATTAGATACATTGATTGAGCAAATATTGTGCCTATATTCCCATTTCCCTCTTCCCTGTCCCCAATCCACTGGGTATCCTACTTGGTAGGCACACTGGATCAATCCATGTGGCAAGGGGTTATGGATAGCACAGGAGGCATAAAGGTTGCCTCCCCCTTATGAATTGTAGCTGAGGGGGTAATGTCTCTGGGTAATCTCTCCCACCATGGCTCTTACAATCTTTCCACCCCCTCTTCCGCTCAGTTCCCTGAGTCATGGAGGGTGAGTTGTACGTCTGTTTTATTGCTCTTGTTGTGACCTTAAAAGTCTGTTCTTCTACTCTAAGTTGTGTTGGAAGTCATTGGTGTCTGTCTCACTGACCTGGGATGACTGATGGGCTGTGGTTATAGTTCTCTTTCTTGCCCCTCCACTGTCTCAAGTGTTTCACTTGGGGCCTACATGATAGGCCTGAGGTGGTTCATCTCTTGCTGGGATATCAGACTTTGGCCTGTGATTCATTGTTGGAGTTGGAATGACCATAACTCTCTCACTGTCTTCTGAAAAATGCAAACAGAATCTCCATCACAGTGTGAGGTCAGTATAGTTTAAATGAGACACACATTTCTAATTTAGCAAAATTCTATTGAGATTAGCCTCTCTGTAATTCTCTGGTAATGGGGATTCCTTTTTGGAGCCCCAGTTTTTGGTACCTGTAGGATTTTGCCCTGACTCCCAATTTCAGTTAAGGGTTCCTTGTCAATGAGTGGATTTCTTGGCCAATTTAAAAGCTGTTGAATACCCGACACCTAGGTTTTGGCACCTCTATTGCACCAGTGATCATTTCTTGGTGCAATGATCTCTCCAAGAAGGAAGTATGTTCAGCCTTCTCATGGCAAAAGTCTGCATTTTGTATCAGTGGTCTATGCTTCTCTATGTATCCTTGACCAATTTTCCCTGGCAATTTATGTTGTGCTTTCCAGCACTGCACTTGCTACCATCTGGGGACTGGATAACATTCTGGATCTCACAGGGTCTCTTGGTGTTTTTCCATGTCTTTCTGTGGTTTCTTGCCTTTGGCCTAGGGTGACTATTCAAGAGATATGACAAAAACCTATCTTGTTTTGGGGACCTTGTAGATCTCTTTGATCAACAGCTCAGTGTGGGAAGGATCCATTGACAGGGATTTGCAGGTCTGATCAATTTTTCATGGGATTTGGTTTCCTCCCTTCCATTCTTGGCCCCTCTTACTAGACAATGTCCACTTCTTTCTTAAGAGTTTACTTTATGAAAATAAGGATTTTATGATTTCAATTCTGTGATGATTATGTTTATTTGTCAACTTGATCTATGTAATAACTACAGTAATCTTGGGCGGGTCTCTGAGCTTGCCTGCAGGAAGGATTGACAAAATCCTTTTGGGATTTTGGAAAAGGGAGGAGGTCCCTTCTCCAGATTGAGCCCATCCCCCAGTGGGTGAACCTTCCAAGGGGACTAAATATAAGGAAGCTTGAGGGGAAGGAAACCATCTTCCTTCCTCCCCCGGCCGCTTGTGCTTGTTCATGACTTGTACTTGCATCCTGCTTGTGATTGTTAAATTTTGATGTCAACTTGACCTTTCAAATAATCTTGGATGGGTCTC
Organism: Zapus hudsonius; assembly: GCA_004024765.1. Classification (NCBI taxonomy): domain Eukaryota; kingdom Metazoa; phylum Chordata; class Mammalia; order Rodentia; family Dipodidae; genus Zapus; species Zapus hudsonius. The sequence continues at coordinate 35,534 of PVHP010002925.1, read as the reverse complement.
TCAGTATGTTTACAGGAAGGCAGCCTCTCAGTAGGGGGCAGGATATAAGGAAGCTCAAAGGAGCTAGAAGTAAACATCCTTTCCTGTGTGGGCAGTGCAGGAAGGAAATTCCAGAGACTCAGAAAGCCATTAAGTCTGGGAAGGGCTGTAAGACCCCACCCTAAAGCTATATAAGGGAGAAGAAGAAATTCTCTCCTTCATCACCACCCCCAGCCTGTTCCCTGTTGTGTGTGTGATGTTGGTGATGAGTTTTTCTCTCTGCTTGGAGCTGTGAAAGAGGACCAGCCTCTTTCACTTTTATGGGACTTCCCCTGGATCTGTAGCTTGAATAAATCATTTCCTCCCATAAACTGTGCCTGGTTTGGAGATTCATCCCAGCGTTGTGTGGCTAACTGAAACACTGCTTTACTACCCTTCCTGGACATTGGAAACCAGTTTCCTGGGCCTCACATCATGGACTGTCAGCCCAGGGACCTGGACTTCTGAGGCATCCAGCCATGTGGACTGAACAGCTACTTGTTTCTTCACCTGTGGGCCTGCAGACTGCTATTGTTGGACTGTTGTAAGCTACCCCAATAAAATCCATTTTATTATAATCCATTCAATCAACTCTGTTTCCTCTAGAGAACCCTGACTTATATAAATTCATTATTGGTTTAGTTTATTGTATAAGTCCCACCCATCCTCCCTCTACCCCTCCTATTCTTTCTACCTCTTCCAAAGTCTCTCATTTCCCCTGCTAGGTTTGCTTAGTGTTTACACACAGACTACATGGCATGGTTTTAAGAAAAAATATAATCTAACTTAATTGTTCATTTTTATTGATTGCTTGAAGTTTGTTTATGAATTAATTAAAGCAAAAAAACCTAAAAAATAAAAATGTTATTTGACTCACAAGCTTGTAGAAAACTTACAATCCATATCTTCAAGAACTCCAAAGGTATGTAAGCCCTGGAAGGAACTTGCTTGGAGTAGGTAGTCTCAGATTTCTTTAAGAGGGGAATCAGAACAGGATGAGTGCCCAACAATGCAGGATGGTTATCCATGTTGTTGCAGTCAAATTTCTAGTTGCTGCGCAGAAAGAACCCAAGCAAAAGCAGCTTGTGGAGGAATGGGTTTATTAGGGTTATAGACTCGAGGGGAGACTCCATCCTGGCAGAGAAAATGATGGCATGAGCAGAGGGATGGACATCACCTCTGCCATAACACTGCAAACAGTGGCAGGAAGGTGTGCCAAGTACTGGCAAGGGGGAGCTGGCTTATAATTCCCATAAGCCAGCCCCCAACAACACAGCTTCATCAAGGTTGTAAAGCCCAAACTGCCATCAGCTGAGGATTGATCTATCAGAACACATTCATTTGTTTGTGAGGGACACCTGGATCAAACCATGACACATGTTTTATACAGAGGCATTGGAAAGACAGTGATCTAAGCTTGGGCAATAATGTCATTAGTATAGCTAAAATACAGAAATCAACATGGGCCCCAAGAAACGGCTGCCATATGCTGGCCTTTGGAAATTTTTCAAATTGTTTATATCATTGTATAAAGTGGAATCTGGAAATGTCAATGCTGGGTATTCTTTCATGTACCATATTTATATTTTCCATATGTCAAAAATTAGGTAACTCTAGCATTCCTTAAAAAAAAAGAGATTAATATACTCATTGCTCAGTGGAAACTCTAACTAATTACAGCTTAAAGAGCCTTATTGAGTTTGTTTTATAGATAAGAATTTAAGGTTTCCAGGCTGATTGAACAGTTGAGAGCAGCCTAAACACCACCCTGGAGATTTCAACACCATCACCATAGGAAGAAGTGAGAAGCAGAGTGTTTAGTGAGGAGGAAAAGTGTTGACTCGTCAACTAGGAGAGTACTTCTCTATTCCCACTCTTCAAAGTACCAGAGCCAAAAGGGTTTGAGGGAAAAAAATAAAAAACCTTTCTAAGAATGTACTTTGGTAAATAAGCAAAGGCTATTTTCAATCAAAATCTTCTCTGAGAAATATTGTTTTTTTATCCCACTTCAAAGCAATTTTTATACACCTTGCCTATTTGCATTTTTCAATACAAGTAAGAAAATCACAGTATATTGAAACACCTAAGTTTGTAAAGAAAATGCAAACATACAATGGCATGTTAAGTTACAGCCTTGGATAATAAAAATTCAGTTTTAATTGTTTACCATGGAATGTCAGCCTAAATCCTTTCAATGTAGGAAGTCCTAGAATGAATTTCATATGTATTTTCAAATTTAGTTCCATGGTATAATAAATTTAAATACATCTGTACTGGTGAATGATTAGCTCAACCTAATAAAAATGTGCATCAGAAAGTGCATTTGCTTTCAAAATAAAACTGACATCTGTCTGCATCTTTGTACACTACAGAGCTGCCCAATCCTTGTTCAATTCCCCACTATCTTTAGTAAATACCACAATACTTCTTAAATTCCATGTGGAAACTTTTCCAAAATAAATTCCATATGTTGACCAACACATTTCTGGAATTGAATTTGAATACAAACTTTCATTAATTTTTTTCCATGTATCCAAAACAGGAGAATCTATTTAAAGCTCAAATCATATTTTAATACAAAGGAAGCCAAGAGTGCCCCACTGTGTCTTCAATAATCTGATTATAAGAAATCAGTAACTTAAAGATGACTGAATTCAAGGCCCTGCTAATTCGTGTAGAAGAGAGAAAAATGATGAAAGGAATAATGGCTGTTAGCATACAGGAAACAGAAGCTTAAACTCTATAATTATCCCCATAATGAGGAAAAGCAACAAACAACCTTCTCTCATACTTAATTTTTGGTGATCTTTTTCCATAGCACCGAATATTGCTGGAAAGTGCTGTGAGGTCTTGAAGGTGGGCACATGCCCAACACACAGCACTGCCCTGGGGAGGCAATGTACATCCATGGCAAGGAGAGAGTAACCATTCTGCAATTTTCAGGTTAAACCTCATGTGATGGTTCAGACAGCTCCATAGACACCTGCCCCTTGAGTGGGAGGTGTCTCTAGCCAGAGCTCAAACCTAGGCACTAAAACTTATTGGTCACTTATGAACCAATCAATGGTCTCCCTTCCCACCTAGGGCAGGAAATACTGACTGAACAATTAATCCGGCCTCTGTTCCTCACCCACATGGCCTAGAAAACGGACCTCTGACTCTCTAGGGACTGGTAAGGTCTCACCAGCCCCCCCCCCCACTGCCTGTGGTGAGGGGTTAGATTTCTCTTCCACCTGAACCTTTTCTTCTCATGATCTTTCCACTTTCTGCTTGTTTAGCTAAATAACATAAATTCTGTTAAATTCTCCACGTTTTCTCCCCACACTGGCGGCTGGAGAACTCTGTTAACTCCCCATGTTCCCTTAAATAATGTTTCCCACTATAACTTACTATCTTGTTGTCTATGATTTTAATTCTTTAAACTTTGTAGACAAGAACTTGGGTATTCCTTAATTTTCAGGGGCACATTAGAATTTTTGCTGGGTATTATCTAAATTCTAACCCCAGATCACCCTGCTATACTCACTCTGAATTTATGAAAATTTTAGGTCTCTCAAGAGAAGGTCAATTATGCCAGACGTGGGATATTAACCCAGACTAAGTTCTCCTCATTAAACCATACTGTCCCAAGTATTAGAATTCCATTAACAGTATTATCTCAACTAAGACTGAATACTTCATATACCAGAATATTTATACTTCTCAGAACAAATATGATTCTTTTTAATTTGGGGTGGGGGTGTGTTCATGCTAATCTTTTAAATGATATTGTTTTATATTGGAATTCAGCACAGGGAGCACTTTTCATTTCCTTGTGATGTGACAGTGAGCAAAACAGCTACATAAGTAGAAAGGATGGTGCTTGGCAGCTAGTCGTTCTTCTCAGGGCTTGAACACCACAGGAAGGCTTGGCACATCAGCAGTCTAGAAAACGTGCCTGTGGCAATGAGGGAAGATGGAGCAATGTCAGCCAAATTCTAAAATCGTTGAAAATAATCTATCACATTTTATTATTTTATTTTGCAACTAAATTTAAAGAGTAAGTTTTTCATATAACTATATGTGCATGATGTGTGCACATGCTTGTGCACACACACACAAACACACACACACACACACACACACACACACACACACACACACACACACACACGATAAGTGTCATTAGAAATAACAGAGCGAATCAAAGTTGGGAAGCCAAATCAAAGTCTGGTGGATGATTTAATAAAATGGAGGTATAGACCTAGTTATTAAGAAAAGAGAAAGATGAAAAGAGAGAGGAGAGGAAAGGAAAATAAAGGAAAGAGAGAGGAAGGACAAGAAGCACACTTGCTTGACTTATCTATGTCAGAAATAGAACCAACACATGAAATGCGACAGTAAGACCAAGAAAACAAACAGTACAAGAGTTTTGACTTGATCAACTGAATAAATGCATCTCTATTTTGCCATCATTGGGAGACACTCTGAGGGACAGAATTAGAGGAGAAAACAACAACTTGTATTGTCCTTGTTCAAAAGTTTAATATATACTTGCTATGCAATTACTATGCATGCTACCAGTAAATATCAATAGCCTCCTGAACACAATTTGCCTTAAACCTGGACCTCAAAGACATTTCTGATACTACATAAGGTGGACAGAAAACCTTACTGCTTTTAAACATGGCTGTGAATACAGTCTATAGTCTGAGCTGTGTGACACCATGTGAGCTCACTGTGGGCTGGGAGGCAGCTCTCTCATATGCTAATGACTACAGGGGTGGACACATTTTTGACATTTGTTTGGCCTGCAGTAACTATGCATGAGAAGGTTTTCTTTCTTCCTGCCAAAGAGGAATGTGTTTGGCCAATTGAGCAGAGTCTCCATGAGAAAGAACAAGAGAATTTTGGCCCATGAAAACCCCTCCACTTTGAATAATAGAAGCCTGCAGAGGACACTTAGTTTAGAAAATGGGGCTTGTGTTAGTGACAAACTCCTTTGAGACTGTGATTTCAGATGCAGCTCAAGCAGAAGTTTTCAATTCTGGAAAGTTCTGCCCTCTAAGAGCCCCTCCAGCAATACCTGTGAAGCCAGAATCAGAAAAAATAGCATCTGCCAATGGATGTTCAGCCTGAGCAGGTGTTGGACAAATTCTATAAGAAAAAATGTATTTTGTGCAACTGTGTCTTCTCACCTGTATTAGTTACTTTCCTTATTGCTGTGAGAAAATCGCTTTCAGGAAACGATTTATAAAAAGGAGGTGTTGCAGTCAGTTGCTGCGCAGAAAGAACCCAAGCAAAATCGGCTTGTGGAGGAATGGGTTTATTTGGCTTACGGACTCGAGGGGAGACTCCATCCTGGCAGGGAAAACGATGGCATGAGCAGAGGGCTGGACATCACCTCTGCCACAGCACTGCAAACAGCGGCAGGAAGGTGTGCCAAACTCTGGCAAGGGGAAGCTGGCTTATAACCCCATAAGCCTGCCCCCAACAACACAGCTCCAGTGAGGTTGTAAAATCCCAACTGCCATCAGCTGAGGATCCATTACCCAGAACACATTCATTTGTTTGTGGGGGACACCTGGATCAAACCATGACAGGAGGGAATACTCTAGCTTATTGTTTGAGGTGATGAAGTCCATCATGGTTGGGAAGATATGGTAACATAAGCATGAATCAGCTGGTTACATTCAAGAAAATAAATGCTTGTTCTCAGCTTGCTTTCTTCTTATTGAGGTGGAAGCATCCACCTTCACTAAATGATGTTGCCCACAGTTAGGGTGGACTGTTGTGTCTCAATTAACCCAATCTTGAAACTCCCTCACAGAAATTTGGCTCCTACATGATTGTACATCTTGTCTACTTGACAATGGAAATTATCACATCGCCTCATCAAGAGAAGTTTCACCCTAAAAGTTGTATATTGACAGTTTTAAAGACAATGGGATGAGGATCGTGTTAGATGTGACACTTTGTCTAGAAATGTGTGGAGTCCATGTTCAGGAAGGAAGAGCTGTCCTATGATAGCAGATTAGCTAACAGAGGGAACAATCCAGGAGGGTTCATGAAAAGAACATGGACTGCTACTCATGGTTCAGTGAGGCAAGTTCAGATTAATATCCAAAATGAAAGAAACACAAAACAACAAGTTAAATTGTTGTGGTCCAAAGCCAACCACCCCTCAGAAGAACAGAGGACATACATGATAATGAAAGTCACACAGTGAGGTTTATTTCCAGCTCCCTGGGGTACATGATCTGCCCGGCGTAGCGGGAATCATGCACACCGGTTGCAACTTTATTCCAACATATATACAGTTTGAGCCACTGGGCTTCAATCATGGCAAATCACAGAACATGGTGGGAAATTCATAAAATATTCTTTTAAAATGATTTGTGCAGCCAGTGGCAGGAACACATTCTGCCCAGGAGATTGGCCAGTGCATAGGGGTTGGGGTACCCTAAAGTGGTTGGTTCCTGATTGCTTCACCTGTGAACTTTGAGTCACAAACCTATACATCTTGATTGGTCACTTATTACCTGTCTGATGGCATTCTTTGGCCTGAGACCTTCTGGCTACATCCTGGTGGTCATGTATACATTCCAGGAACCTAATCTCTACCAGAATGGAGTTTCCTTTACATTCTGGGGATTTGATTTTTAGCAAACATCTTATCTTTAGTGCATACACCTAGACAGGCCCCTCCTGTCCCTCCATCCTACATTTATCAGAGATGAGATGAGTCAGTTTTAGTTCCTTGTTCCCAGAAGAGGCCTGGATTGGGGGAAACTGCCTTTGCAGTCGAGTATTTTCATTAAAGCTCCTCTACAAAACTATGTTTTTCTACCTTGAGATGTTACATAGAAGGTGCACAGTGAGGCAGATTAAATATGAAGGCTGCTCTCACTGCTAACCTGAGAACCTCCTCCAGAGAGATTGCATTAGACACTGAGGAACCTCAGAGTTCATCCAAGTACAAAATCAGGGCTTGCTGAGAAGTTGACACTAAAGGAGACTTAGAACACACCCTCCTAGGCTCAAGGAATGTTGCAGAAAAGGAAGCAGAAATTGTAAGAGCCACAGTGGCGGAAGGAGTGGCCAGAGGCATTGTCTTTCCCGCCTAAACATAGAAACTGACTCATGCATTTATGACCCCACAGTGATTACCCGTCACCCCACTAAGGAGGGACCTCAGGAGAATTGGGGTAGGAGAAAAAAATAATGTAAAAGTAAAACCCAGTGGGAATATGATCAATATGTAACATGTTAAAAACTTAAAGTTCTAGTACATTAGAAAGGCAGATGAGAATACCTGATGAGAAGGATTTATTTTCTCTTATAGATCAAGAGTATACATTGTCATGGAGGGAATGCATGGTGGCAGGGGTGAGGCAGTTGGTCCCCTTGTGCCTGAGGTCAGAAAGTAGACTGAGGTTATTGCTGGTGCTCCATATGTGGTCTCCCTTTTGTTCAGTCATTTTCAGCCTAGGGGATGGTGCCAACCACATAAGGGTGGGTTCTGCCCTCATGTAACACCTTCTGGAAACACCCTGATAAACATAGCTTCAGGATTGTTTCCAAGGAGATTCCAAATCCACTCAAGTAGACCATGAAGATTGCTCATCAAGCCCTGGGATTTATTTCATTTTTTTTTTTTTTGTTCGACTTGTTTGTGTGAGACTGGGTCTACACCATGAAGCCCCGACTGGGTTTGAATTTATGACCCTCCCACATCACTCTTCCAAGGGCTGGGATTATAGATATCAGCCACCATATTTGGCTGGATTGGCTCTTAACACTAAAGCAGTGAGGTAAAGGAGCTCTTCTGCATCAGCCAGAGCATGCCTTGGCCATTGTTATTTATTTATTTATTTTTGTCAGCTCTTTATGTAAACTCTTTTGTACGAAGGCCAGGTAATCTGTTTATTTGTTTATTAAACACAATGTGAGCACACCATACAAACTATTCATGCCTATAAGAGCTTTATGCCAAAAAAAAACCCCATGAAATTTATATTTTGAAAAATAGAGGCATCATGGGTACTCTTGGCAGGTGAAGCAATGAGGTCACTAGTTATTCTGTACAATGCAAAGTATGGAAAGGAAGGAAACTGTCTATTATAATCTCACTGGAACATCTATGACCCCAGTACAGATACTTTTCAGGATCTGAATCAATTGACAGGAGTTCTCCTAGGTTGTCTGCTGACATCCACAATGTACTGAGCACGTCCACTTCAGAAATAACACTGATATTTGTCTGTGTTCTCCTTTCCAAAGAGCAGGAATTGCCTGTCTTCGCAGAACCAAAATTGGCATTCTTGTAGCAATAATGTGTGGAGAATGACAGAAAGCCCAGAAGAAATCACTGGGATTCCGTGTATGCACAATACCTTGCTCTTTCTTCACAGAACTTGTGGTGTACTGGAGGGAGACTACTAGCAATCTATCCATAGACAGATTTACATGAATATTATCCTAGGCAGGGATGAGTGTTTGAAACAACACCTGGCCACATAAAAGATGAGAGAAAGGTGAGCTGGGATGTAGACTTTGTTTTAAAAAAAATGCATATAGTTAGCTGTACATGGTGGTACCTGCCTGTAACCACAGCACATTTCCATGACGCAAAAAGCACTGTCATGAATTTGAAGCCTGCCTGGACTGCAATTCTAACGGCAACTCTTATTTCAAAAACAAAGAGAAATAAAAAAAATCAACAAAAAATTTGATTGGTCTAAATTAAAGCTCTATAATAGCTTCTTTTAAATTTATTTTTTAAGGTACTGGGGAGATAGCCCGGTGGTTATAAGCACTTGATCACAAGCTTCAATTCCCCACCTACCCAAATAAAGCCAGACGCAAAAGTGGTGCAAGTGACTGGTGATTTGTTTGCAATGGCAAAAGTGTACATCCCTCTTACAACAAACAAACAAATAAATATTAGTTACTTTTAAATAATAATAAATTATATATATATATCAAAAATATATTACTAACAAATGTTATCACTTTCAACAGATCTCCCTTAGTTGGTAGGGTAAATTTTCAATATATATTGAAATATACATATATATATATATATATATATATATATATTTATTTATTTATATATATGACTTATTGAATGAATATATTGTAGGGAGTCAAAGGTACAGAGCAATTTCTAAAACTGAATTTCACTCATATCTGTCCATTTGCTCCTTTCACACTATATTCCCAATGATAATGTACTCATGTGCCATGACTTTTGCGTGAATTCGTTAAACTGAATGAATTATATGATAATCACCTCAAGTTTTCTGTGAAGTTAATAAAATAAATTATTTTCATCAAATATCTTGAAAAATTAAAAACACTAAGAGCACAGCAGTCTAAGCAAGCATGAAAATGGCAGTCATGTATTAGTTTTTTTAAATGTTTTATTTATTCATTTTTAAGGAGAGAGGAGGGAGAGAGAGAGAGAGAGAGAGAGAGAGAGAGAGAGAGAGAGAGAGAGAGAGAGAGAGAGATCTCACACCAGGGCCACCACCTTGTGGGTCTGGCTTATGTGGATACTGGGGAATTGAACCCGGGGCCTTAGGCACTGGAGGCAAGTGCCTTAACCACTGAGCCATCTCGCCAGTCCAATGTATTAATTTTAAGAGAAATAAAACCAGGAATGTGAAGCCTACTCCATAAAACCCAGCATATTTCTCATAAACTGGCTACAAGTTTACTCTGAACTTCCTAGCAATCATTGTGTAGGCAAAATTTTGGGCTACATAATTCACAGTCCACAAAGCTAACACATGAGTACACCAGATTTGGTTAAGTAAATCTTGATCCCCAGGTCCTCATAATAATCATTCATTTTGTCTTATTAAAATCTCTCAAGGAGTACCTCTATAATGAGCAAAGGAACTCTCACACTCATATTCTCTAACACAAATCAGTAGTGAGGATTTTATGAAGTACCATAGCAAAGCAATTTCTATACATAACTGTATGATTAACTGGCCATGTCTTTTTGATTTGGGCCTTGAATTTTTGATTAAAAAATTCACATCATTTTGAGTAAGCATATTTATTGTATGAGCAAATCTTCTGTCTCCCCATTTTCCTCTTCTCTTTCCCCTCCCACTAAAGTCCTTCATCTTTGTGCATGCTGGATATGATAGGGGGTTTATGAACTACACCAGAGGAGACAGTTTTTCTTTCTTTTTCTTTTCATCCTGCTGAATTCCCTGAGTCATAGTGGGTAAGTTTTCAGTCTGCTTTGTTGTTGAGATCTTAAGTATCTCTGGATCTTTGCACTTGGTTGTGTTGGCTATTGTTGGTGTCTGTTAACCTTTCATGGGTTATCAGACTTGGTGTGGTCATCTGTTTGTCTCATCACTTTCTCATAGGTTTCATTTGGGCCCTGTGTGAAGGCCAGGGGTGGTTTGTCTCCTGCCAGGATGTCAGCCATCATCCAATGTCTTGATGGAATTAAGTTGTCCACAGCTCTTTCACTGCCTTCTGAAAAAATACAAACAGAATCTCCATAGGAGGGTGAGATCTATATAGGTTAAATGAGACAACATTGCTATTTTGGATAGATTCTAATGGGTGTAGCCTCTTAAAAAACAAACAAACATAAACACATCTACCAAAAAATGAGTTATAAGAATTCTAGAAATTGTCCTGATCAAAGAGAGAGTGAGAAATAAAGGAAGGCTATAAAAAGATAGATGAACACACATGGAAATTAGAACTATCAGTGTTGCTATCTGGATAACAAAAGTTAGCACCAGGAATTTCAGAAACAAGAGGAGGTAACTAGGAAATAATTGTAATTTCTCTAGAAATAAACAGGACATATACTTTCCTATTGAAATAACAAAGCAAAACCTTTGGCAAAAAAAAAAAAAAAAAAAAAAGCATAATGCCACCCTCAGTATTTTTCTTATGTAGAAATATAAGTTAATGGGATAACATTGCATATAGTTTCTTACCCTGTCATTTCAGCTCACATGCAGGCTGACGGTCAGTCAAAAGACATAATAAACCATTCAGTTAATAAAATACTGAAAATTAAAAAAAAAACACATCAATGAAACATAGTTTCTGGTAAATACCCACTGTTAGGTTTTGTTGTCAACTTGATCTTTTTAATTATCTTGGGTGGGTCTCTGAGGATGTTTATAAGAAGGCAGCCTTTCAGCAAGGGGCAGGATGTAAGGAAGCTCAAAGGAGCTAGAAGGAAACATCCTTTCCTGTGTGGGCAGTACAGGAAGGAAATTCCAGAAACTCAGGAGGCCATTAAGTCTGGGGAAGGGTTGTAAGACCACACCCTAAGGCTATATAAAGGGGAAGAGATTCTCTCCTTGTCCCCCCTGCCTGTTTGCCCCTGTGTGTGTGTGTGTGTGTGTGTGTGTGTGTGTGTGTGTGTGTGTGTGTGTGTGTGTGTAATGGGTTTCTCTCTCTGCTTGAACCAGTGAAAGAGGACCTGCCTCTTTCACGTTTATGGGACTTCCCTTGGATCTATAGCTTAAATAAATCATTTCCTCCCATAAACTGTGCCTGGTTTGGAGATTCATCCCAGTGGCTTGTGGCTGACTGAGACACCCACCAAAGCAAAATACCATGCTTTTAACTCCAAGATACCCACAAGTTTTAGAGTAAGCTGTAGTGGGTGATTTGTAGTTACTAATGGATACCTATGAAGCTAAGTAAAGATAGGCCTGCGAAACAGGCTGCTTCACCTATATGAAACTAAAACCAGAAATACATGGAATAGCAGTCAACACAAAATCCTCCCTGACTATTATATTCAAGTGAGATTATTGAAGGTATTTTTGCATATGTTAGATAAAGATATTTATAACAAGGCTTGGGCACAATTTAAACTGAGCAAGATACTTAAATAGTAGTTATTGAAAAATGGAGTTAATAGCATTTTACCTGGAGGTATATTGTATAAAGAAAGCATAATGAGTGTTCCATGAGCAGTGCACATGTTGCTCTATAAACATTTACTATGGTTGCATACCACGTAAAGCAACACTATTAAGAATCATTGTAAGATTGTCAACATTCGGGCTGGAGAGATGGCTCAGCGGTTAAGGCACTTGCCTCCAGTGCCTAAGGCCCCGGGTTCAATTCCCCAGGACCCACATAAGCCAGACCCACAAGGTGGTGGCCCTGGTGCTCTCTCTTTCTCTCTCTCTCTCTCTCTCTCTCTCTCTCTGCTTGAAAATGAATAAATGAAATTAAAAAAAGATTGCCAACATTCAGTGTACTTACTCAGATCCTATAGTGAATGAATATTTATGATGTTTGCAAAATTGTATCATGGACTTATGCCCTTGCAATTGTATCTTGTGCTTCGTAAAGTATACAGTAAAATTACAAACAGCCAACAGCCATAACAGTCACTTTTTGAGACCATTTTGAGTAAATATTTCTTATTTCTTGACTGAATAGGTACTCATATAAATTTAGCTTAGTACAGTAAGTATTTAGATTTATCATTCATCTAAATGAATTAGGGTCTAACAATGTGTTTCTGATTTTAGTAGGTGCATAGAACTACAGTGCTTCCACCTTTGAACCTTTAAGGATAACATTAAAATTCAGGGATACAGATATGCCTGTGAATTTGTGTTGAACTAGAGACTTCTTTTGCACAGGTAATGAAACACATTTGTATGCTCCGTAACTTTGGAGTTATGGTCCGTAACCAATGCAATGGGAATTTAAGTAGCATTGGCTGAGGTTGTTTGTACTACGAACATAGCTTGATTAGCATCACGCACAAATCAACTGCTGTAATCAGCCAGAAGGGCAAACTATAATTTTAAGTATAACTGCATCAAAGAAAAGCCTTCTACTAGATTTCTGTGTCTTATTTTATAAAAGTCAATTGTTCAATCTCCTTAAAGCTGCATTATAAGAATCTGTAATGATATTAATATTCAAATTTCAAAAAATATTTCTTTTTAAATCAATGGAAGATGAAATTAATAGCCATTATTGCCAAGTTAATGACCAGTGTGAGGTTCAAAATATCTTTCAGCAGTATCTTAGCAAATAAGAGTATTATGTCTGAAACCCTTCATGAAAAAAACAAATATCAATGTTCTGATATAGGAAGTCATTATACTCCTATTTATCTGTCATATAAGTGCTGTGTCAAATGGTGATGTCAAATGTTTTCTATAAAAACGTTTTTCAGCATCATTTTAATGTAGTATAATATTTCTTATATGTGCACAGATAACATTGTTAACTAAACAAAATGTGTTAAGTATTTTTACCTGAAATAAAAATAGAGGGGCTGGAACAGATGTCTCAGTGGTTAAAGCACTTGCCTCCAGGGCCTAAAAACCCAAATTCAATTCCCCAGTATTTTCATAAGCAAGATGCACAAAGTGGCACATGCATGTGGGGTTCATTTGCAGTGGCTAGAGGCCCTGGCACACCCATATTCTCTTCTCTCTCTCTCTCTCTCTCTCTCTCTCTCTCTCTCTGTTGTGTATCCCTCTGCTTGCAAATAAATAAAAAATATTTTTTAAAAAAATTAGACTATATTTCCAGGGATCAATTCTATGGTTCATGAAATACTAGGGCTCAATTTCATCTTATAATATGTATTTTTCAAGTTTTTCTCTTTTGAATATTAATAAATTATGATATATGACACACATATATATTCAATAATCAATATATTCTAATATAGATTTTATATTCTACAAATGTGGTAAACAAGAATGTTGATGATGATTACTCAAAATTTACATTACTGTGGATACTTTCTTAAATATTTGAAAATTCCTAAGTACTTCATTCTGCTTTGACACTGCCATTCTTGCCCTGGAAAGGAGAAATGCCCTCTGCAATTGTGAGGAGGGGTAACATTCTGCCAGAAAATTCCAGGTGGTCATGACCACAAAGGTTGGGTGAATACAACATTGGAAAGAATGCTGTATTCAGATATTTTCCCTGGGCACTGGGATTCTTGAGACACAGGAAAACTATGTCTTGGCTTTACTGTATTCAACTGGAGTTCTTTTTTTTTTTTTTTTTTTGAGGTAGGGTCTCGCTCTAGCCCAGGCTGACCTGGAATTTACTATATAGTCTCAGGGTGGCCTTGAACTCAAGGTGATCCTCCTACCTCTGCCTCCCGAGTGCTGGGATTAAAGGAGTGCACCACCACAGCCGGCTGGCTTTACTGTATTCAAAATACTACTCTGACAGTCTAATTTTTTAAGAAAGATAGCATATATCACTATAGTGCAGCCACAGTATGACTATGCTTAATAAGCTACTGAGCCAGAGTGAATCTTCTAAAATAGGGTTTTCAATGGGTCAAGCATTGGGCATGAACCTATAACATCTTTCAAACAGTACTTAAACAGGCCAAAATGATATTCCATTGTCAGCTCTGGGTCCCCACCCCTTCAAAATTTCCTATTTTTTTATCAAGAAAAATGCCTCACTATCACACTGACAATATTTTGTTCTATTTAGATATCATGTGATTAGAGAATTAATATAGTCCATAAATGCACAGGAGGCAGGATATGAACGTGACATTAGCCATATTTAAGAATGTGCACACACTATAACGTGTACTGAGACTCCACTGAGTTTTGGCACTTTTTCCATATTTATTGAATTTCGATTTACAATCATAAGTCATATACATGTAATGTGCATGGCTTGATATAGTTAAGTATTATAAAGTAATTAACACATTAAGCTAATAAAATACATACTGTTCTTTATATGATAAGAGCACAGGAGAGCAACTCCCGTGCAACATATTTAACTCAACTCGCCATGTTATATATTAGGATTAGATAACTTATTTATCTTTTAGTAAAAATGGATACTCTTTGACCAATGCCTTGCCTTTTACGCAATCTCCCAACCTGCTATAAACAGCAGTTCACGCTCTGCTTATAGAAGTTTGACATTTTGGAGTCTATAAACAGGTGGACCATTGAATATTTTCCTTTCTGTACCATGCTGAGTTATATCCATTGCCATAAGGTCCTCTATGTAGTTACAAAGAGCACAATCTCTTTTGTAGAGACTGAAGCATTTCCATGTTCTATTCATCTGCCAGTGCATACTCTTTCCATTTCTTAGATAGTCTTCCTTATAAGGGTATGTGCTGTGGTCTGGATGCAGTTAGTCTCTTCAGTTCCATGTTTTGGAAGATTGATTCCTGGTGTGATGATGGGGCTAGTGAGAAACCTACAGGAGAAGGCTCTATTCAGAGGTCATTGGTGATGCTACCCTCAACAGGGAAATCTGACTTCATAACTTAAGTTCTAATGAGAGAGTGAAAGTCTGAGCTTGGACCCACCACCTCTGGCTTCTTGCTTCAGATGTGATCTTTCAATCCTGCACAGTTCTTGATATTGCCTCCCATCAGGCTGCAGATAGCTGAGGCGGTCCTTATTGTAAAGTTCAAAGGAAAAAAAAAAAAGGAAAGGAAAGGGGAAAGCAATTCTATAACACCCAGGCTTTCTTTGGGAGAAAGCAATGTGGAGGGATGTCTAGTATATGAACCTGAGCTTGTTGTCTGGTTACAGACTGGTTATGAGGTAGACAGAGGAAGGAAGAGAAATGGCAATGAAAGATTTCCTCTTTTGCCCTGTGGTCAGTTCTTGCTAAGGAATCATTATTTAGGGGGGTGAGTGGTAGTTAAAGAATGCCTTCAATGGTAAGCCGTTGCAAGTACCCTAGGGATGTGGTTAGGGCTATGGAGAAAAGACAGAGTGGAGACACAAAACTAAACTGCTATTGTTTCAACACAATGGAGGAGCTTTACAAAATGAAGTAGTGATAGCTAACCCAGATGGAGCTCATTCTCTCACCTGCCTTGAACTTCTGAAACTGACCTGCTAAATGTTGTCTTTATAAGTTACCTACCTCGGCTATTTAATTGTAGCGCAGATACTTTTTGAGACAGTGATAAGTATTGGTAAAATATTTAGAAAAATACTTCAGTGCCCTGCTAATATTTATTAAATATAAATGGACTAGATTTCCCAAGTGAAATAAATACAGAGTGGATAAACGTATAAAAAGACAAGTCTCAACTGTATGTTACTCACAAGAGACTCAAG
Organism: Zapus hudsonius; assembly: GCA_004024765.1. Classification (NCBI taxonomy): domain Eukaryota; kingdom Metazoa; phylum Chordata; class Mammalia; order Rodentia; family Dipodidae; genus Zapus; species Zapus hudsonius. Next base: position 19,431 of record PVHP010002925.1, on the reverse strand, counting down.
CTTTAAGAAGATGCACACTATGAATTGAAAGTGGTTTCTTAAAGCGATAAAAATAATTTAATCTGAAACTAAAGTTTCAAAATGACTTTGTTACTAGTACAGTCCCCACGTTTTGATGTAAATGTCCTCTGCAGGCTTCATCAGTTCAAAGTGGAGAGATTTCCATTGGTCAGATGTCTTTTGATCTTTCTCCATGAGAGGCCACTCAACTGGCCAATCAGACTGCAGGAGAAAAGAGCAAGCCTTCACACACAGTTACTGCAACCAATGAAATGTCAAAAATACATCTCTCTTAATAGTACGTAAACATACAGAGGAGCTTCTCCAAGCACACACAGAGCTCTGTCAGGATCTTAGATTTCTGCTTAGTGATATCTCACAGGTCAAATTTGAGGAAGGTACACAAGCATATATAAATTTATGTGACCTTTTCTGTCCTCATTAGGTTAGTACTAGAAATTTCTTTAAGGTCCAGAGTTAGGACACACTGCCCTTTGGATATTTACTAGGGATATGGACTTGTAATATGGAATCATATAGCAAATATACATAACTTTTAATATGCCTAAACAAATATTGTATCCACATCAAACCTCCCACTGTTAGTAAAACAAAGCAATATCTGACCATTGCTCAAACTTAAATCATACTCTTACTTTTTTCAGTCTGCTCCCTTCACTCCTGCATTACTTCAATTGTATCAACTACACATCTCTTAAATGGTATCTCCAGTTGGGGTATTTCTTTCTTTTGGGCTGTTCTCTCTAGTTTCAGGGTCATGACTGTCATCTCCCAGAGCCTTGGCCTGTAATCCCCACAATTGATGTTGTACCTGCTTGCTGTTTGCTTGCTTTCTCTCGCTCCCTCTTTCCTTCCCTTTCTTCCTCCCCTCCCTCTTTCTCTCTTCCAGTGAACACTCTAAATTTTAAGTTCACTTACAAAAAACAGTGGATCGGAGAGATCTTAAAAATTGTAAGGTTTTACCACACTGATCTACCTTCACACATAAATGCAAGCACACATTCCCAAGGTTGTTGACAGGGCAAATGATTTTATACCTTTTGAATATGTAGCCAGAAGTGTATTTACTAAATCTTAGAATATATCTGTTTTGAATATTTTGTGAACCCTCAATACTATGTTCCATTATGACTGTACCGATTTACATTCAACCTATAGTATAATTTGTTTTCTAATGTTTTTTGAAAATATTCTTCTCAATACAAAAACATCTTTCCATACTTTTTAAAGCTGTGTTAGGCTTCAGGTATATTGTTTTCTATAGTGTTGTTAAGGTACACAATGAGATTTTCATCCTCTTTGATTTTATCATGAGAAATTACATATAGGTAGAAAAGATAACAATTCTCAACCAGTGACTGTTGTAATGTTACGACACACAGGAATTTTAGGTGGAAACAATTTTGAGATCTTTGAGCTCCGTTTATGTCCTTCATAACACTCTTTAGATTTTGGTGATGACTTCCATTACATATTTGAATATCCTTACTTTTAAAACTTTGTATTACTCCTTAAAGTTCCGTATTGCAAATAGGAACTGTCTTGATAGTGATTCATAGATCCTGAGGACTTTATTTTTTTGTTATGTTTTCCTTTTATTCATTGATTGGATAATTTCACATCACCTCTCTGAGTTCAGTGGTGCATCTGCTTGATTGAGTCGGATGATTATGTTCCTTACTGATTTTTTTCTACTTCTGTCATGTTCTTCAATCAAAATTCTGAGTATATTTTAATCTTCTCCATCAGTTGGTGTACTCATTTTGTTCTTATATTTTTCTATGATTATGTTACATCATGTTCTTTCATAGCTTACTAGGCTTCCTTCACATAGTTATTTGTAATTCTCTCCCAGCCACCTTGGCCATATCCACTCCTTTGGTTCTGATTACAGGATATGTCTTATGCTTCTTTAGTGATATCCTAATTCTTCAAGATCCTTGCAGCCTTGCACAGATGTCTGAAGGTATGAATAATGTGTGGATATTTTCATCTTTATGGACTGGTCAGATAAAGGAGAGACCTTCTTCTGACAAAGGAGGGATGGACAGAATTGGAGTGTGTTGTCATGTAGTGACAAATGTCAGCACACACAGTGACTCTAGGCTGGGGTAGGATGAAGTTCTAACCTTAGAGAGCTGGTGTCCAGAATGTTGGAAAACTCACACTGTTAGTGACAGAGAGCTGAGAGCTACAATGGTGATCTTGAAGACCGTGGAGGTCCTCAGCATCATATTGGGCTCAAGGGAAAAGTTTTGATGATGATGAGATCTGGAACTACAGTAGGTATATGCTCACTTTTACAAGTTGGTTGCAGGTTCTTGTGTCGCAACAGTGGTCAGGGTCAGCTCTGTTTACGTATTTCACTCAATGGTCAGGGTCAGCTTTGTGTACATACTTAGACACCAAAAATGACAATGCACATGTGTCAAGTAATGCAGTTTTACGGGTCCACATACTGGTGTGTAATTGGCAGCAGGGTTGTTTTTGTTTTGGCACATACATGTGACCATGAGGTCAGCCATGGTCCACACAGGCATCGAGATTTAGGCATATTGATTACTTATTGTTTCTGAAGGAGGTGATCTACTCTGCAATTTATAATAATTTCTGGCATATATATATATATATATATATATATATATATATATATATATATATATATATTTGAGGAAAGGGAGTCATAGTTAAACTGCCATTTATGTTCCTTTACTGTTCATCTAATTAGTCTACTGCTCTCAATATTCTGCTGCATGGATTTTTTACATGGATTTTTAAAACAATATACTGTAGGTTAAAAGTATTCATATGAAGGCTGTAGAGATAGCTCAGTGGTTAAGAGGAGTTCTAGCCTGAGGAGGTCTGAAAAACTATTCCTTTAAACCTAAGGACCCACATAAGCAGCTGGGCATGATTGCACACATCTGTAATCCCTGCCCAAATGGGAGTGGAGACCAGAGAATCACCAGGGGGCTGATAAAAAAAAAAAAAACACCCAGAGAAGCTCCAGGATAAGAGAGAGAGACCATCTTTAAAAAAAAGGTCAGAAGAGTAACAGAGAGGGACCCTTGGCATTCCCCTCAGCACTGCAGTCAGTACACGACGGAGCTCTCGGAGCACCGCAGGTGCATAGATGTGTATATGCCACAGGTAACACACACATTGCCTGCTCATTCCAGCCCACTCCCATTCTATGGGTCATACGATGCATCCCTACTCTCACTTTTACTAAATGTATCCTTTTATTATTAATAAAAGAAAGAAAAGAAGAATTGGGAGAGTGCAGAAGGTAATCACACTGAGGAATGAAAATGAAGAGAAACAGATGAGAACAGAAAGAGGCAGATGCAGGGAACGTCTGTAATAGCAGTAAAGAGAGGAATGGGGTTTCCATTCAGTTACACAGACAGGGAAAAATAAATCCTAGGATCATCCACTGGGCTTCACATTCAGGATGACATAAGCTAAAAGTTGCAAATAAATTAAAGAAAATTAAAAGATAGAAAAAAAGATAAAAAGACGAGAGAGAGTAAAAGAGATTGAATTATGTTTTCCCTGAAGCATTGATTCATGATTTTTTTCCTAAATGTGTGCCAGAAATATATGTAATAAACTGGTTTACATCCAATCCTCAATGTTGATACAATTAAATGAGGGAACAGTAAAGCAAAACAGAAAGCAAGCAACCAGCAAAAATCCCAAGTGTTAGTTTAAATGAATCTCTTTACAGCAGGAGTTGTTTTAGTTCTCTTTTGTTCTCTGCGTTCATATCTGTCTGGTTCTGGAATCCCATGCATAGGGTCCACTAACTCTCCAAAGCCCCTGCAGTGGAAATGCTTCCAGGATATTTTCATCATTTTCTTATGCACTGTGTGCTTTGCCTCTGAGCCCGTTGTTTGAAATGCCTATTGCTCTCAGGTCACAGAGGAGCCGGTCTTTCAAAGTGGTCATGCTGGCTTAGCCTGTGGAGAGGAAAGTCCACACAAGGAGCTCAAGTACTGTGAATTGAAGCAGAAAATGTCCTTCTAAAAGTTTCCGTTATGTTCGACTAGAATGTTTTAAATTTACAATCATCGATCTCCTGCTGCTCAGCCAGGGCTTCTTCAGGGCTACGCACTGCATTGCTCTGCTCTGATGTGACTGCGGTAGTCATGGTGATTTCACATGTTTCCCATCGGTGTATCCAGGTCTGTGATGAGCACAGAAAGAGAAACAGATGACAAGTAGATGCCAGTGGACACAGAGAGACAGGGAGGGAGTGGGATGGGAGGTAGAGTGGAGTGAGACCAGGAGAAGAATCTTTCAAAGAGAGAACTGTAACAACTTTTTTAATGTAAAAAAAAAGTGCTTGTGTGGTGTCTGTATGAGTGGATGTGTCTATTTCTGTGTGGGCACAGGTGTGTCTGTGGATGTACATGTCGTTGTGTACATGTATCTTTGTGGAGGAAAGACTGAGGTCTGTTTCTTTCTTTCTTTTTTTCGTTCAGCTGCCCTCCACCTTATTTACTGAAGTTTGCTGAGCCAGCTCACCCTGTACTGGGTTTACTGACATCCCCTGCCACATCGTCCTGGCATTTATGTGGGTGTGAGAGTGCTAGCCCAGGTCTGAAGGCATGCATTTTTAGAATCAGAATGTATTCATTTTTGAAATTATCATCTTAAAATGGGTAAGTTTCCTGTTTCTAGAAAGGACCCAGGCCACTGATCTCAATTGCAGATGAATTGTCATTTCTCATGAAATGACCAAATGACCTGTCTAATTATCACTTCTCGGAGGTAGCCCAGGCAGGCCCCCGAGGCAAGGCAGAACACCCTACCATGAAAGAATTCCTGTGACCCCACTGTCAAAGTCTGTAAGGCAAGTTACTTCTCTGACCTGCCTGGCCTGAGCTTTCCTGATTATAGCCTGTCTCAGGCTTTATCCATTGAGCCATTTCCCCAGTTTATTAATGACTTTCAGTAAAAATCAATGGTGGCCCTTCATAGACAAGAAAAGTAAATCCGTGAAGACAAAAGGCCAGGTTCCTTTCAAGCTAGGGTGCTGGGTCATCAGCCCTGCGCTGCTGCAGAGGTCTGAGACACAAGAACATCTCTAATTCCCCACATCCCAAACAAATCTGTAGCCCTGGGACATCTCTGTTAGCATTGTTAAAGATCATGATGCTAGAGAAACGGAATAAGCATAGAGCACAATAAAAACAGCTTAAATCAGTGCTGTCATTCTATACTAGTTTTGTATAGCTACAAAATTCATGCAATTCTTCATATATAATGGATCTTCATGTGACGCATTTTTTGAGAAGGAAAGGAGTAGAGAGGACAAATGTTAAAGGAAGCAGAACTTTGAAAGTGAAAAAAAAAACTGAATCAGAATAGTTCAGGCCAACCAGAAAAGACATGGATATATTTCTAGATTTTTACAGGTGCATATCAAATTCAAAGAGGAAAAAAAATCAGAAGAGGTTAAATTAGAAAGATGGTTTAGGGTATTGAAGATAAAGTTAGGGTTTGGACTGAAATGTACTTATGCTTAATAACATGGTTTTCTAGGGTACCATTTAAGTTTTTTGATGTCTTATAGACATTGTGACAAATTATATGTAAGACTTTGAAAACACCCTAATTTTCATTTGTGATTTGAGCCTCGAGGTATTTTCTTTTTCTTTATTTATTTGTTTATTTTGTGAGCAAGTATCTTCAGCTGGGTCCCTCCTGATTTGGTTTCATTCCCTGCCTTTTTAGATGGAAAGCCCTCCCAGTCCAAGAACGGCTTTCCACTGTTATATAATCACTCCAGACAAGTGTGTCCTTCCAGTGATAAGTGAGATTTCTTAAAGCATAACTGAAATCTATGTCTCCAGAGATGAAGGGAGGGTCTATCTTTGTAGCATACACGAAAGAATGTCTTTTTAGGGATAAGTGAATATGCAGGCTGGAGGAGGAAATATTTCCTGTCTGTGTTTGGCTTTATGTCCTTTTTTCCCTTCCCCCTCCTCCTGACCCCTTCTCCTCTCTTCCCTTCTTTCTCTGCATTGGAACTGGCACTGCTATTTCCTTTTTTCTGCTCCTTACTTAAAAAACTTCAGGAAGAATCAGCTGAGAATAAAATAATGTCACCTGCACTCCAAATTATTTATTCCCCCTTTCTTTCAAGAGAATTGTGCATTGTTTGCTAAATTTGAAAGACTATTATTTTTCTTTATTTAAGTGCTGGATCTGCCCCTCCCTAATTTCTGTTGACAGTATATATGATATAGAAAATATTGCATAACCTTATAGTATATACTTCATAGTAACATAATAACTGTTAAAAATCTTGTCAAACAACCTACTGTGATTTGATTATTTTAAAAATGTATCTATCTTTCTCTACTATTGCCAACCTCAGATAAGTGGCCTTTTTCTTTAAAATCAGAATTCAGGCTGTATTGGATTTGATCAGTCACTAATTTGGCTTTCCTCCCAAATGCACACACTGAATAGACTTCACTTCTGATACACAATTTAATCCATATGATTCACACTTTTGTAATATTCAGGATATCTCTGTATTTCCTCCTAAAGGTCACATTGCTTTGCATTTCACTCAGAAATCCTTTGAGTATTTTGTGTTTATTTTCTCTGCATTTCCTCTTAAACCTGCTGAGTTTTTTCTATTACTTTGTCTAAATCCATATATTAATTGTTTCTGCTTTCTATCAATGCTCTCCCTGTAAAATTAAGAGCTGTATCTAAATTTTCTGGGTCACAGCATCTTCAGGAGCATCAGGATGGACTCCAAGGTGCCTGTTGCATTCAGCCACACCCGCTGGGATGAATCTCCAAACCAGGCACAGTTTATGGGAGGAAAGGATTTATTTGTAGCTATAGATACAGGGGAAGTTCCAGAATGCAAAAGAGGCCGCTCCCGTGTCACAGGTCCGAGCAGAGAGAAAAACCCATCACCTACACCACACACACAGAACAGGGAACAGGCAGGGAGCCAAGGAGAGAATTTCTTTTCCTTTATATAGCCTTAGGGTGGGTCTTACCACCCTTCCCCAGAATTCATGGCATCTCGAGTCTCTGGAATTTCCTTCCTGCATGGCCCACACAGGAAAGGATGTTTACTTCCAGCTTCTTTGAGCTTCTTTACATCCTGCCCCTTGCTGAGGCTTCCTTCCTATAAACATCCTCAGAGACCCACCCAAGATAATTAAAACAATCCAAGTTGACAACAAAACCTTACCATCAGAGTGCCTCCTCTCCTCTTTTCTTCTTTCTTGTCATTTCTGGCCTCTGTCTAACAATGTGAATCAAGACTGTCATAAGTAATGGGTTCCTGGCTCAAATGAAAACAAATGTTGTAATCATTAAAATAATGACTTTGAACCAGTTAAGCATAAATCATACCATAAGTCACAAAGTGATGAGGCAGGACAAATGCCAGTGAAATAATATGGCACTCAAGCTGCAATGGGTGAGCAAAGGAGTTGATCCCAGTAGCCAGAAAACACCGTGTTGCTGAAAAAGCCATGTGTCCCAACAGAGGGAGGCAGGGAGTAATACCCAGGCCAACATAATTATTTTTTGCAGAAGGCTGAGGAGGAACTGGAGTCTTTATCCAAAGGACACTTGAGCTGGTAGTAACAACCGATCCAGGAGGAAAAAACAGTAGGATTACAGGTTCCAGGCCTCTTTGGGCTACAGAGTGAGTTCAAGGCCAGCCTGAACAACTTAAAATATACCTCAAAACTAAAAATTAAAAATCTAGAGCCAGGCATGGTGGCACATGCTTTTAATCCCAGCACTCAGGAGGCAGAGGTAGGAGGATCACCATGAGTTCAAGGCCACCCTGAGACTACACAGTGAATTCCAGGTCAGCCTGGGCTAGATTGAGACCCTACCTTGAAACACCAAAAAAAATCTAGGAATGTAAATCCTGAATAATGTAGGAATTTGCTCAGTATGTGCAAGGCTCTGAATGTAATCCCCAGTGTAACAAACATGAAACAATTAATTAGCTGTTTAAAAGCACATGCAGCCAGCCAGCCAAAGAAGAGCAACGAGAGTTGATCCTCTGTTTCTACTTTGTAATGGTTTCCCTTCTCTCCCATTTCTTCCTGGGTTTCCTATGGATGGATGCAATCTGAAAGCAGATGGCAGGGTATGTGGAGTTCAATAGTGCATACAGGTCACTTCTCCAAGACACAGAGCTGGAGGGAGAAAAGTGACAAATGTGACTAAGGGACGAATATGTAGCCTCTTCTGCAGCCACGTTGTCTTTCATGAGTGCATGTAACTCAGGCAAAGAAGAGCCACAATTTACTGGGAAGTTATACCTCCTCTAAGGAGAATATATATATATGTAATAATATATTACATATATATATATATATATATATATGTATGTAATAAGGAGGTATATATATATGTAATATTTATCTGCTAGCAGAGAAAGTCAGACAGACAAAGACAGACATAGATATACAGAGTGAAAGAGAGAATGGGTACACTAGGGTCTCCATCTACTGTAAACAAACTCCAGAAGTATCAGATGCTTACGCAACATTATGCACCTAACTTTACTTGGGTACTGGGGGATAAAACCTAGGTTGTAGGCTTTGTAGGCAAGTGCCTTAACCTTTCAGCTATCTCTCTAGCCCAGAAAATATATTTGAAATATGAAATCTATAGCTTAAAGCAAAATGAGAATGACTTTCTTTGATGAAAATATTACTGTAGACTCAACCAACCTCTTTCTTCACTAAAGAACTAGTCAGATATGCCATTAAAATGGTACAAACTGGAAAAGTTTGCATTTGGCATGTAAATGTAAGATCAGTAGAGACAAAGTCATTGACATTGGCCAGTGTCAGCATAGTATAATAGCTCAAATATAACCTATAACATAGTTTCTCTTTTTCTCGTTAATTATCTGTGAGCTAATTGTGCAGTTTGGGATAGAGGAAGAGTATAAATAATTGGAGATGTTCATGTAGTATCTCTTCCTTGGGGTGTTTCTAAAATGCCTTGTCACACAACTTTATGCTTTGGGTCAATAAATTTGGATTGTAGCACTGTATGCTCTAAGAGACAAGGTAACTTGTACCACTTACCTGCCACAGACCTGTGGGTTCCAGTAATCCATTATAAAAGTATAATAGCAACACAGGGTTTCTCTAAAATATAGATGAAGAGGAATGATCAAATTGTAAAATGTACTTGTTCCAAAATACTTGAGTTCTCAACAAGCCTTGTCTCCCTATTTTATGGGAACTGAAAAGTGAAGAAAATGCTCTATTATTTGAATGGAAATAGCTCTACCTGCTCCTATCCACTCCATCCCTGGAACTTCACTCAGATGGTAGGTTTTGAAAATTTTAGGACCTATTTTATTCGCTCTTAAAACCATAACTATAGAATTCATGCTACTTACTGCTTTCTATGGCCAACTAGCAGAATTCCATAAATCTTATAGAACCACAAGGTGTTACATGGAATATTAAGATGATAAAAAACCCTCCAGTTCATTTTATAAAAGGAAATAAAAAAGAGCAAGAAATGATAAAGGTATACTCGTTTCATACTACACAATTACAAAACATTGCTAACTTCCAGGAGGGTAATTAGCATCACTTGGCAGGCCTGTAGCCACACACCAGGTGCCATAGTCATAAGGATTTCCCCCAGTAAAATACTGTTTCCAGTAGAGCAGCCGACATTGGCATCACCAGCTCATTAGGTTTGTGAAAATGCGCTGCTAACGTACCAAGAACACTGGGCTGTTGCACAGACCTAGCAGGTGGCATGAACAGGAATGTGATTGGAGGTCTGATCTCTTCCTGTACGATTTGTGTTCCATGGTTGCCCTGCTGGAGCAGGGCTGTTTTTTCATTAGTTATTTGGTGGACATTGGAGACTTTTAGTTGCCCATTCTAGAGATCAAGGATCTAACTTCACCCATCATGAAAACACCACCAGTTGAGCAGTTATTATTCATTTCTTCTAATCAGTCTGAAGTGATGAATTAGCCACAAGATGGGGACAAAATAAAACAGCTTCCTCTGAAAGGCAGACTTCTTTTGAGTCCACATTATGGCCAGTAGCTACGGATGTGGAAGGTGACATTCAAGAAGTCACCTGTGTGTATTTCTCTGACTTAAAATAGGGATGAAATCTGTGACTTGTTTCTCACCAAATGAATACAGGGAAAGTGATGTCTCAACATTCTTAGTTGAATTCTATGGTAAAGGTAAAAGGTTTTCTAATTAGTTAATTCAGCGATAACAAAAGAGATTATTCTGGACAAGGCTTTCTGAATTCCATGATTGCTTTATTGATTGATTTTTTTTTTGCTGGATTTCTTTTAGGATTTTTGGATGTGTATGTGTGTGCAGAGTGTGTGTATATGCATAGTATGTGTGTGTGCATGTTTGTATGATGAATATTTATGAAGCAAGCACCTTGCAATTAAACCATCTCCTTATCCCTGCTTATTTTGTTTGTTTTGTTTTGTATAATGAGATAGGATTTCCCTATTTAGCTCAGGCTGCCTGGTACTCTTTATGCATCTGAAGATGACCTCAAATTCATTCTGATCCTCCTGCTTCATCCTCCTGAATTAGGATTATAAACAGGTGCCATTAGGTCTGACTGGATGAGCCCTTTACAAGAGTACACAGGCCTTTCTTGAGATCAGAGGAAACCCAGGAAAGATTAACCTCTTTAAGAGACAAATACATTTTTGTTTGAGAGTGGCGAGAAGAACATGGTATAAAGAATACAAAAATTTATATAACTGTAGCAAGTTGATTGAATTTGATTTTTAAAGCTTTTAAATATCAACTCAGCATTTTATCACTGGTTGAGAATGGAGCTCAGTGCTCCAGTGCTTGCCTAGCATGCTTGAGGATCTAGGTTTAATAAAATTACGATTAATCAAATATTACTAAGATATTGATGTTTGCTCTTATAAAGCTACTACATTTCTATAGTTGTGTAATTTTTACAAAGGATTAAAATATGTATAAATCTTGATCTTGATGTTAGCTCTGTGATTTCAAACAAGGGGCATACTCTATCTTTGCCTTCATGTTCTTATTTATGGAATCCCATCTGTCCAGGGTTTCTGGAGGAAGAAGAGGGGCTCATATAAACTCATTGACAGCAAATAGCCATACCAAATCACTACTCTTCTTAGAGTCATGAAAGATTTTGATGACCTACTGAACTAACCGAAATGCTGTTTTTATAAATTGCCTTTGGTTTTGTATGTATTTACACTACTATATAAAAAAACTCTTTGTAAAATGTATACCAACATATTGACTAGCTATGTAGTATTACCTAATACAGATTTATGCAAGGAATAAAACATTAAGAAACATGATTCTCTGTCCTAACATCAAATATTAGTGATATTAAAAGAATTGTCAAAACATGTGCCCAGAAGGTATTGCTGAATAATATTTTGTTTCATCACATTCACGTGCTGACAAAATATTACAGCAATGACACTTTAAATTATGGTCATCATCCTACTTGTGAGGGATTTTGTGAAACTCAGCCATCACCCCAGCCCTGAGGGATTCTCTGTGCATTTTGCTGCCATGTACTAGCTCTATGGGATGTTGCTATGCTTTTTCAGAAGTAAGTGGTTCTAAAGAGATGGACCTGCTACTGTCCAGAGTTACTGATAGCAGGAAAAAACAGATAAGGAGAGAGACCACTATCATTTCACTTGACAAAAACATTTTCAAGCAGGGTATGACCTTGGCAAAAAGGTAAGGACTGAATCTTCCTTGGTGTCACACAGCATGCTTTGGTTTAAGTCAGGTGGCTACAAGATGAAGTGAAGTAAAGACAGGTTATGAGGACATATATTCATGGAAAAACTATAGGCTTTGTTAAGAACAATGACTAAGAGCATCTATGTACAATGTAATTATGGAGTTTAATCTGCTTAAGATAAGTGATTATCAACATTAGTACAAACAATTCCGGCTAAACTTGCACATGTTTTAAAAGCATAGATATTAAGTTGTGGGAATTTTTATAAACACTCTTTTGAATAGGTGCAGGATCGCTTTTGTAAACTTCTTCAGTTCTGTCTTGTGGCCCCGTGGAAGAGGTTGTTCTTCACAAAGAATTGAGACACAACTGTGTTGTCTTTGTAGACCAGAGAAGAAGCCAGACTTTGCTTCTTATCTTCAAAACTTCCCATGTTAAGGGTTTGTGCAAGTTGTTCCAATAAATAAATTTTCCTTGCCTTCCCATTATAGGAAGTGCTTTCTAATTCATAGTTCCATGCTTCTATTTTTAATTCTTGGGTAGACCTTCCGTGATTCATGGAGCTAAAATTATTCTTCCTTTTCTATGATCTTATAGCACTTTATAATTTGGACAGCTATAAACAGACATAATTATTGCCTTTTTTTCTTCCTGAGATATTTTTGACAGCAAGAAGAATTCTCTCCATCATATAGGAGCTGTGTATCCAATTGTATCCTGAATATTTATACTTAGATGTCCACAGTTCTCATAAATAAGCACCATCCTCCCATAAGCTATATTATTATTTTTTCTTTTTGCAATTTCAGTCTATGTCTTTCCCTAAAATCCATCCCCGTGAATGACATCATGAGCCACCCAGGTTTGCAATGCTCCCTTGCAGGTCATTTAGTTCCGATTTCAGCTTTTGGGAGAATATAACTCCATATTTGTATATTCAAACTATTGTAGGATAGATGCAATCAGATTACGTTATTTAAATAAACAAATATTAGTCAAGTTCATATTTGGTATTAGTATTTAGAAAATTAGTTATACATTTACATACAATTTAGTTAAATATCTGTCATGGTTTGATACAGTTGTCCCCCACAAACAATTGAATGTGTTCTGATAGATTGATCCCCAGCTGATGGCAGTTTGGGTTTTACAACCTCGATGAAGCTGTGTTGTTGGGGGTGGGCTTATGGGGTTATAAGCCAGCTTCCCCTTACCAGAGTTTGGCACACCTTCCTGCCGCTGTTTGCAGTGCTGTGGCAGAGGTGATGTCCAGCCCTCTGCTCATGCCATTGTTTTACCTGCCAGAATGGAGTCTCCCCTCGAGTCTGTAAGCCAAATAAACCTAATCCTCTACAAGCCGCTGTTGTTTGGGTTCTTTCTGCACAGCAACTAGAAAGCTGACTGCAACAATATCCTATTCATTATTAATCGTGACAACAAATATATGGTTTATACAGAATTTTCTACAATTTCAACTATGTGAAATATTTAAATTCTTGCAATTCTTGAAAGTTGAATTCATTTTTTCTCAAAAGAAAATAAGACATTTTGTGGACTGTCTATATGAAAATTCTTTATCTCCCAATACAGAGGCATTACAAAACTCTCATAAAAATCTTCCAAAATGAATTTGTCTGGGATCATTGAACGCCCGACAAATTAAAAGATCTACTCAATCCATGTCTATCAAACAATACCCATATTACTTACATCTCATATGGGAAGCTTTTGATATCATCTATGGGTAATTTAACAATCATAATGAATTACGTAAGGAGTAAAGGTTTGGGCAGGAAGCCATTTGTCAAGTAGGCAGTAATATTCAATGCTGTCTGGCACAGTGTTAGCTGCTGTTGAGCATCACAGTTTAGCTTATTTGACAACAGGACACATAAAGTAATGCCACTCTACATAATGAGATGTAGTACAGCATGAAGAATATAGTCATGTCTCAAGCTCATCTACAAGAAAGTAGGAGTATAAGAATTTTATCATTAGGACAATGTGAGTCATATAGAAATGACTAACACAAATGAGATCTATTCATCACGTAGGGCATAAGTTAGGCACATTTTCTTTCAGCATTACGACTTGATGAATGAGGTTCAAAATGACAGCAATAATCATAAAAGAATGATAATAAATGAGAATATAAGAAATCAGATAAATTTCTGAATTTGGTCATCTGAATACAATTAGGTAACTCAAAAGAGATAAAACATTTAAGTACAGGAATATACACATATGTGATTGCTTTTTTGAATAAAGTAAACCTCACCTTCAGGTGGGCATTGAGAGCTTGGATTCCTCATACTACAGTCCTTCTGAAACAGAGCTCCAGCTTCAGTGCTGGCTGGGGCAACTCCTCAAGCATGCTTTATTCCTGGATCAAATTATCCATCGGCAAGTGTTCCCAATGAAACTCTAGTGATAGAAACTTCTACTTCTGGTCAGGATAAAGCAAATAGACCAGCTTTATTTTCTTGCTTCAATCAGCTAAAACACAGAACAAAATCAATTTAACAAGGGCTTTCATACATCAGACAGCAGGGCAGAGATAACCAGTGTCCCTGGACAAATGACAAGCACATAGAATCAGCTCGACCTGAACACAGCCTGTTGCCTGTTCTCTCCATTCAAAGCACAGGGGAAAGAAAGCACCTTTCAGACATGAAGGCTGGGTAGTGCAAACAAATTGAGAAAATCAAAAAATAATCCAACTTTGGAGGGGTAAAGATGGCTAGAAGGAAAAAGACACAGAGAGTGAAATCTGAACAAGGTCAGAGCCTCTTCAAGTTTCCCCAGAGGAATGGTCAGCTCTGGCTTCTGTGAACAGCACGCTGGATGGGAATTCACTAACTAAGAAATGCTTCATACCCTGAGAGGGTTGGAAATGGTCTGTTACCACCAGTCAAGGTAGAGTGACATCGCCTCCACAGAATACTCAGACACTGGCTTAGAAGGGTGACAAAAAAATAACAAGAATGAATAAACCAAAGAGCAGAAAGATTAGACTTTTTCCATGCTACTAAACTATAACCCACCCACCATGACTCAGGGAACTGAGTGGAAGAGGGGGTGGAAATATTGTGAGAGCCTTGGTGGGGGAGAATATCGAGAGACATGGCCCCCCTCAGTAACAACACACTAGGGTCGGCGGAACAGGGCTGACTCCGAGGGTATCCATGGTCCCCTGCCCAAAGGATTGATCCAGACGGCCCAAGGAGGAGGATATCCAGCTGATTGGGGATGGGGAGGGGGGGCATTGGGGAACTGGGGATAACAACTCATTGTCTGCCCATTAAATAATGTAACTCATTATGGACAATAAAAAACTATAACCCAGGACAATAAAGTTCAACATTATACAAAGAAATGCAAAAAATAATTAACTTAGCACTTTGAAATTACATTATGTGTGTGTGTGTGTGTGTGTGTGTGTGAGAGAGAGAGAGAGAGAGAGAGAGAGAGAGAGAGAGAGAGAGAGAGAGAGGAAACGATGAACAAAGTAGGAAACACTGACCAATAATGAAAAGGCAACACTAGAGACTGATTCAGAAATGACATGTGATAGATGATTAGATGATTAGGTCATGAAGAATTAAATATTTGAAAAACTACTAGACCAAGTATCTCCAAATTATATTAAAACTTTAAGGCCACTTATCTCAAATATTTTTCACTCAATTTCAGTCACAGGTATTGCTTTATGTTTCAAGACACACTGCAAACAACTTATTTAAAAGGGAATAAATATTTGGAAGGAATCAAAGAAACACAAATAATAGTTGTCTTCATATAAAATCAATACAAGCATCGAATTTATACTCAGAGAGACTATCTTCAGAAACAAAAAACTAAAAGAAGACTCTCATGTATACAAAACTAGAAGGATTTTCCAAGATTAGAAATGTTAATAGAATTTAAGTATTTCTAACAGAAGTCCTGTGGGTAGTACAATACAATATACAGAACATCAGATGAAAATCTAAACCCACACAAAGAAACAAGGACCTCAAAAATAATAAATATATACCAAGTAAAAATTTTCTCAAATTATAAATTTTAATAATTGTAGTTGAGAAAACAAAGTTCTTTACAAGCAGAAAACTATTTGGTGAAGCATAAACTGAAAGAGAGGACCCGGAATTTTTGGAAGACTAAAACTAGAAGATGCAGGAATAATCAATAAAATGTATACATTATTTCAAACAATTAATATTCTTTAAGATATGATCTAACAAAAGCATGAAAGGGGACATGAAAATATTTGAAAAGTCAAGGATAAGGTAAAAACATGAGAGCATGGATGAACAGACAGAAAATAAGTTAATGAGGTTCAAGATACATGTGCAATCTCACGCATACCAATATTCATAAACCATGAACATATCGTATCTGATATATCCTAATACTTGAAGAAATAGTCATACTGGGAATAAAAGGCATAGCCTATGTACAAATCATTCTTAAGTATCCATAAGTGATCGGGTCCAGGATTCACCCCTTGTCCATCCTCCATATCTCCCGATTCTCAGGTCTCTGATATAAAATAGGATGACATTTCTATGCATATCTTCTCAGACACTTGCAATCTTTAGACTGTTTATAATGTAGATACATTGCAATTGAAGTTGTAATACCATGTAAATGCCATTTAAATAGGCTTGACGGCATGATTTATACGATAAGAACCATAAACTTTCTGCATGTGTTCAGTAAGGAACTTTTGTATTGGAATCCTTCCAGTCCTTTGGTGATTGAACACAGTGTTTTCCTTAGTGGTTGAATTCAGTATGGGGGAAAGAAGGCTATTGTATGTTATTTACATGAAATTGGCCGTAAATAAGTATCTTTAATACATGATATGTAAATGATAGAAAAGGGATATGCATGATGATGTTACTGTAAGGAACATTTGCCTGATTGCATACTCCATTCATTATGAGATACATTGTTACTTATCAGAACAACATAGATTTCAGAACAAAGCATATGGCCAAAGATGCTGAACCACATCTGAGTATGATAAAGACTTCAATATTCAAATAAGACAATATTCCTATTTATTTACATAGTAAAAACATTTTTGAGCAATCTGAAATTACATTCTGAGAAAAAACTTTACATTAACTGAACAGTTTATAAATATTTCATTATATGTTATGTACCTTTGAGAAAACTCGGTAACAAAATAGGTGACTCACAAGGTTCTTCAGTTACTCTTGTTAAATACTTAAACTAAAAAAAAAAAAACCCACTTTTTAGAAAACCTACATGTCCTCCCATTATCAAGACCCCATGAGAGAGTGTGACACTTGTCAGAAGTGATGAGCCTACCACATCATTGTCTACCAAAGTCCACTGTTCACAGTAATCTTCACTCTTCCTGCATGGGGTGCAGTCTATGGACTGTGACCAATGAGTAATGAATGGAGACATCACTGTAAGAGCATCTCCATGAGCTTCACAATCAAAATATTCTCTCAACTCTGAATGATCGATCTTCTTTTTGCCTACTCCCTGGAAACTACTGGTCATCTTCCATTCTTCACAGTTCTCTTCTTCCAGAATGTTCTATGTTCTACAATTGCAAATATATATATATATATATATATATATATATATATATATATATATATGCATGCATATATGTATGTGGTAGTTTGAATAGATGTCCCCCAATAGAATCAATGTTTTATTAAAATTGTTAATTGTCTCCAGGCTTCTGCTGGAGGAAGTGTCACTTTGGCCTGGCTTCCTGGGGTCATGACACTCTTTCTAAATTGGATGCAAATTCTAGGGATACATATATAAAACAGCAGCCAGAACTGGAGTCTGGCAATTCTGCCATTTTGTGAGTTACAGTGTTATGGTGTGCTTGCTTGCTTGCTTGAGGTGCTGGTGGTGGGTTTTTCTCTGTCTGCTTGCTTCTGTGAAAGGGAGCCAGCCTTTTTCCTTAACTTCCCCTGGGTCTGTTACTTCAATAAATACTTTCCACCCCAAAATTGTGGCTGGTTTTGAGATTCATTCCAGTGGCGTGTGTCTGACTACGACAATGTATATGTATGTTTATTGTATATAAATAGTTGAAAATGTATGGCCTTTACTGACTTGCTTCTTTTATTTAATCTCATGCATAAGAGATTCTTCTATGACTTTTTTAAAATGAAGAACTCACTTCTATTTGCAATGAATAATATTTTACCTGGTAGTATAGGTTTAACAATTCTATAGTAAGAATCTGTTTATAGATTTATATTTTTATATATTTATAGATTTATATTTTTGTGTGAAATGTTTCCCACATATTTTGATAAATGCCAAAGACCACAACTGCTGTATGATGTGGGAATACCATGTTTACTTGTATAAGAAAATTGCAACTCTATCTACTCTGGATGTACTATATTGTATTCCCACAAGCAATGGATGTGATTTCTTCTTGTTTCACATCCTTACTAGGCTTTGGTATTGTCTGTCTCCTGAATTTCAGTCATTCTTAAAGGTGTGTAGAGGTGTCTCATTGCTGTTTTAGCATGCATTTCATTTGTTTACTTATCATTTAGAGAACTCATTTGGTGAGGACTTTATGTAGGTCTTTTTTAAATTGGGTTGGGTCTTTTCTCTGTTATAAAGTAACCTATTAGTTCTTACAGAACATCTACTTTGTTCCATTAGACACCTTAGATTATTAAACATGGTAGTTTTTACTTTCTATCTGAGTCCAATATTCTGACTATATTTGATTCCATTTTTGATCCTTCAACCCTCCTAGCTGTATATATTCCTTAAGTGTTTTTGATGAAAGATTGGCATAATTCTGAAAAAAATTGGCTTTTAATAATACAACAGTAATATGTGGGACTAGATAAGTGTACTGTATTCCCATGATCAAGCCTCAGTCTTTGTAAGATGTATACTTTTACATACATGCTGGTAAACCTGGGTATAACTCGGCTATGAATTAGGACTGTGTTTATGGGTACTTTGAAGATAATTCACAGAAAATACTTATAGCCATTACAATGTAATTCACTGTATTCATGCAACTATTATAAGCTGTGAATATCAGTATTGTACTCTTTTAAATTGTCACTTGTATAGTACCTGAAATATTTATCTCTACATAGAAGTTTTGAGTAGAAAAATTAATTCCACTAATGTCAGCTTTTCCCAATCTCAGAAGTGAGGTCTGTACTGCTGTATATATTATCATTATACATCTTTATTCTAAAATACAGCTACAGAGTGTATGTGGTAATCATGCGTATGCTGTATTCATTAGTTTGGGAATATATAGTCCTATGCATGTGGGTACACATGTATGTAGGTGCACATGCATAGGTGTGTGTCCATGTGGAGGTACATATGCATATATATGCACAATTGACAAGGATAATGCAAAGATGTACACAGGGCAGGGTGACTTTGTATTATTCCATAATATAATACAATGATACTTAATATTTTACAACAGAATTCTATTAATTTTGATAAAGTTGATATAGTTACTCAAATTGATGAAGATTCTGAAATGACAGTAAACTTGAAATATCAGCTTTTTAAAATATTTTATTTATTCATTTTAAAGCAGAGAGATACAGAGAGAGAAAGAGAGAGAGAGAGAGAGAGAGA